>ML993915.1:0-91415 GCA_010093945.1 Delitschia confertaspora ATCC 74209
CACTACCTCGTGTCGGCAGGGCAATTCTAGCGTTATACGCGTCTTAAGCGGCGACGCACTTGCGGAGGCACGTATGCGGAGGCTCTTAGAGAGTCGTAGTATATTGACTTAGGCGGTAGGAGAGGGAATTTTTAAGAGTCTTCGCCCATCTGAATCATCTTCTGCGCTTGATGTGTCTTAATTGTTTTTGTTTAAACAGTCAGTTTGTATGTCCGCAACCCCTTGAACTATTAGCGCCCATACTAGCCAAGGTGTGACGGCTCACATGCCTGTATAGGCTGGGTGGATTGTGTCGGGTAGGTCGAACCACTGCGTAGTGAATGATGAACACGTGAGTGGTCAGCAACTCTCTTGAGTCGCTTAGTCACTAGTGCGCGGAGGATATCTACCCAAGACTTGCTGCCCACCCCTTCCTCCTTCTTCTCTAATCCTTTTCTTCTCATAAAGTTAGCTACTTGGGTAATCAATATAACGATTGACCTTCTCTTGCGCAACACCGTGACACAAGGTAGGAAAGCTGAAGAGCACGGGCGCTCGAGCCAGTACCCTGTCTTTTAGAGGGGTTTGGTGGCATGTCAACCTCAGAAAACAGCGTCACAGCCTGCCGAAAACAGCGGCCAACATGCCGTCGGATTGTTTAAGAGAGTTAAAAAATTTAAGCACTCATAAATAGTTCTATTGCCCTGGAGCATTTGGCGTAAAATTTGCTGTCACATGGCCGTGAAATTTGCCCTGCCTTCCAGGCCTAATGGATAAGCATACCAAATGAATATATCTTTCTTATGTGATACCGTTCTAATAGATTTTGGAATCTGCTAATTAAAGATCTGTGTCTTTGACTTTCAAATTTTGACTGTAGATGATTGTACGGGAGCCTCACCTGCAGTTTGTAGTTGGCATTCAAAACCAGGATTAATGATTCTCGCCAACACTCATGTGTTGCACAGCAAAATGACATATTATCGCAGTATCGTACTCTATTCAGGTTCATTAACATTATGGTAATAATATCTGTCAACAACATCAACGCTTTCCATGGATCCTCATCAGACCATTGCCTCCTTCCCTTTTCCCCACAAGAAACCCCAGAGCCGGAGCCGGGGGGGTCTCACCATCATCGCATTAATTTTCGACTGATACCTCCTCCTCTTGCTCTCCCTAGGCAATCCGGGAACTCCCTGTCCGGTCTTGCACGCAGAGCGAATGTACGACCTCTTCTGGGTCTAATATGCTTGGTCTCCAGCTTAGAACAAGAAGGCAGCTGGAGCCATGAAGCGAATGTTGTACAAAAATCATTTTTTACAGAAGAAGCGAGTGAATCTTGGGGTATCATCAGAGTGGAGTCACCCGTGACTCAAAACCCGGCATTAAAAGTTGGTGCTCCTCTTTCGAACTCCCCTATGATGATGCAACCGAACCAGAAGTATGGAAACTGAGTCCGGGAAGCGACGTCAATGCCGAACAATGTCGCACGTGTCATATGCTCCCACGAACAGAAAGGGTTGCTCGGAGACAGAATGCAAAAGTGCTCTCATTCCGGAAAGGCTCGTTATGCAGTAATGGACCAAAAGGTCGCGGAAATGCTCATGGAACTCCGGATAATGCATGATTCGTGAATCGCGTTACGGAACGAATTCGAGGCGAAAGTGTAGAAATTTCAGATCAACGCATCTCATGGTCGGAGGCAACAGTAGAGCCTTCCCACATGTTGTGGCTTTCCTCAACCGGACTCCTGGGCCCGTTCGAAGGACTCCGAGTACCCGAAGAAAATGAGGAAGACGATCCGGCAGTCCATTCTTCATCCGACTGCGGCTGGAACTCTTCGTAAATATCGAGGAGACCGTATCCAGCAAGGCCATCTTGTGGGTCCCCAATCTCGACGTAGTCGTACTCCCAGCGGAATGCCTTGTCTTCCTGGACGCGAGGAAGGAACTTGGCCCTTGCCCAGAAGTAGCCAATTCCCGCAACTAAGTCAGTTAGCTTTGTTCCTTGAATGGGGGCCAAAAGGAGACTTACTCAGACTACCTGCAACAAGATCAACGGCATAGTGATGGGAGAAGTACATTGTTGACCACCATAACCACATGGTATAGCACACATAGACCGGAAACAGTTTCGGAAAAACGTGACCCATAAACAGTGTCTCAAGAGTAGCCCAACCAGAGTGCAAGGAAGGGAAAGCACCAAAAACCATGGGAGAGGCATGGAAGCCGGAAGTGTACAGATCCACGCCAAACAGCTTATCAATAGCCTTCAAACCAGCCGCGTCACCCGGCATGCCATAGTTCGCGGGAGCCAAGCCGTAAGTATTCTCGTACCACGGCGGTGAGCATGGAAAGATGATCTGAATGATTACACCCGTGATGTTCATGTATCCGAACGCACGAGCCCATATTGGCAGGGTTCCTGGCGGTCCCCAGATGAACATGCAGGCGCTGACAACCACGGGCGACACATAATGCACGATTCCGTATGGCAACCAGGCGAGGATATCCAGAACCACGTGTTTATGTGCGGAGAGGATATTGCTCAAGTTGGAGCCGTAGAGGATGTTTTCGAGAGCAGGGAGGACACGGACCCAGATCGGAGGTCGGTAGTCGGCGGAGATGAATCTGTGAATGTATTGTCAGCGACTGTGCCCGATTTCTACTTTGCAAGATGGCAGGCTTCTGTGTCTTGCCTTGTAGCAAAGAAAAGATGCGAATAATAAAATCCAACCTGCGCTACGCGTAGAAAAGCGGAATCACATACTTGCAGCTATAAAAGAGAAGCAACCAGGTCAACGCCGGGAGGAAAGGGAGCAGAAACTGGCGCGATATAGGGATGACGAGACCGAACATCAGCATTGTCGCTGCAAAAGTCTTTGCAAACGGCCCTGAACCCTCCATAACAGAGAGGGAAAAGATCCAGACGATAGCCAAGAACAAGTATTGCCCGTCATAAAAGGACCACCGGTGTGAGCGCAACGAGCGCAGTGTATCGGCGGGAGAGAAGGACGTTTCGAGACTAGCGATAGAGGACGTTGGAGAGACATGGCTGCGTATCCGGGATCGTGTGGCCCGCCATTTTCTTCGTACTCGGTGAGGAATAAAGCTGGGGAGGGAGGACAACCCTGGGACCTTGGGTTTTGAGGAGAGCATTTCTGACGTGGAGGAGTCAAGAAATGCGAGGTAGGATTTATTCGTCATGGAGACTCGGTCGGCCGTGGATCCGAGAAGAGGTTGGGTAGGGAAGTCCTTGAGAGACGCAAGGAGGCGAGGAGCTAATGCGGGATGCGGTAACCAAAGACGGCTGGGATGTTGATGAAGATACTGCTATGATATTGTCAGTGCTGTGAATAGACCAGCACGTCTTTGGGAGAGAAGCTCGGGGGAGGCAGAGCTTTCGGAAGCTGGCGGAGGAAGAGTGGTGAAGAAGAATGCAGGCGGAGGAAAAGGTTATGAAAGAGCTGTGGAAGTCGCCGGCATGGCTGAGGCTTTGCACAGCGCCGGGGTGCCTCAAATTACAGTCTTATGCACGGACCAACGGACGAGCAGGCTGCGCGTTTAGCAGCGAATCAGCATCATTTTCTCGTAGCGCCCAGTTGCGATCACATCAGCACAATCTCGTTTGTGCACAGCTACGATGGAGATGTGATGGAGATGTAATGGAGATGGAATGGAGCTGTGATGGAACTGTGATGGAGCTGCGATGGAGCTGTGCTGTTCTGTGGAGTTGACTATCGTGAGATAGACGATAGGAGGAGGTGGAGGGGGAGGTGGAGGGGGGAAAGATATGGACGCCCTGGGGAAGTAGCAACTACAGACGCTCAAATTCGATCCAGAGAAATATGGTAATACAGCATCATGTACCACCAGCATCGTGAGTGTACTCCTCCGTACAACGATAACAATTCAAGCATCAGTCCGAAATCGAATTCTCGAACTGAAGAATCAATCGCGTGACTCCAGTTCATGACCTCCATCTATCCCAAAAGAATCGGATTGCAGTATCAATATCATGCAGCCTCCCCGCAGCACAACGGTCGGCGCAAGCCCAACGTCGATGATCAGTCCTGTCTCACAGCCTCACAGCGCTGACAGCAAAGCCTCATCCTTCAGCTTCAAAACTGCGCCTTATGTTATTCGTATAAGTTAGTTAGCATCGTTTAACATCTCGGGCAGTTTCTGCCTAGCTTAATTCTTCAAGAGACAACGAACATCGAGAAAGTTGACGTTAACATAACCATCCTGCCAAGCCCTCTTTCACACTTGCGATCCTTGCCACTCTTGTGTCTTAAACCCTTTCAGGCCACGCGCTTTCGGGAAATCAGCAATCCCGAGGCCGAAGCACGCCGAGTTAGCTGATAAACCTAATCCGCTCGTTCCCGACTACCAAGCGAGTGACGATCTGCCAGGCCTAAGGCCCTCGGTCGGTTCCCCTATCCAGCTCCAAGGATTCACGACTGAAATTTCTCAACAAACTAATTTCTTCCGTACGAGCTTATACGGAGTAGGTTCGCCTGAATGCAAAAGAGGACCGAGCCGTCTGCGCTTGCCGGGCGGGTATTGAAAGAGTTTTTTCGTCTTCGTTGTGAACTGGCCGTTGGCGCGTTGTTAGGGAGACGTTACGGTTAAAGAGGCCTTATAAACAAACCGTTTCTATCCTTTAAAAAGGGACTATACCCTGATGGCCCTGCATCGAACGTTGAGTCCGCCCCATAAATCGCGTTGCAAGACGTGCTCCGAATCCCGAACTTCAGGAATCCCGCCCCGGTGTTTAAAGATGGACCCTGTGCTTATTATCACGGAATATCGACAGCCGGCTGACGTTTTCGACCTTTACACCAAAATCCTTGACAGCAGTCCCGGGAAGCATGACTGATGCCAGAAGTTTAGTAACGGCATTTGAATTCAATAATGTTGTTGCGACATATTCACCATTTTAGATGATTTATGGCTGTTCACGTTTTTTGCTGACTAAGAACCATCCTTGTTTCGGTTAGACATCCGGATCGTCCGTTGTGGACTGCACGTGATTACTAGCTTGACGACAACTTCCTCAGAAAGAGCTCTAAGGTTAGCAAACTGACTCCTGTCTCCATCTCGTAAGTCCGGCAGCATGGATTGTTTATCGGTTAGGACATACAGATCGCGAGTACTTACATTAGAACCAAAATTTGCGCAAAAATGCATGCCAGTTCTAGAACATGTCCTCGAGCTCACGTCCGAAGGTATGCAGTATCATTTCAGTCTCCCAATCGTCCTTTGGCGGTGGGCATGTTAATCGAGCTGTACAATAGTTCCCCAATACTCTGGATACTGTCCCAACTGGCCCAAATCCACGATAGTCAGAACTCGTGGAAGGACAATTAGATGATGTTGCTTCTATGAAGGTCTCCATATACAAGGCAAACAGCAAGTTACTCTTCCTCTTCTTCACTTTCCGCACCGCCCTTAACATACGTACTGTTCCCCTTCCAACCAACCTGAATCTCATTCCCCCTCCCCGTCAAACTTAACCACTGCCCGGCCTTCGGATCCCCAGCCTTCCGATTACTCTCTATAAAACCCCGCCCTTCCCCGCGGACCCACAGATCCTCCCATTTATGCTGCCTGCCAACGACCAGCCTAACCATCGTGTCCATTTGGAGCTGGTCCTCCTCCTCAGATTCTGCTCCGAAGGAGGAATCCGAGGCGCCTGAGCTTGATTCGACGTCTGAGGCACTGGGTTCGTCTTGGCTGGCTCGTTCTTCCTTGTTGGCTACTGCGCGCTTTGCAACTGCAGATTTGCCCTTCTTCTGACCGGGTCCTATACGAACGTTGCGAGCACGAAGACCGTATTTGATATAGTGCGACTCCGAACCCTTCTTCTTGCCACCCTTATTCGGTTTCCGGCGCGCTGCTTCAGCCTTAGTGATAGGAGCCGGAGGTAGATTCCTCAGGCCCCGAAGCCCAGGCGTATTCATAGTATCCTCGCTGAAATCGCTGTCGTAGGGCTCAATGGCCTCGTTATCGGAGGGCATGTCGACTAGCGGGTAGGGACCTTCTTGGCGCTGTGTACTCCAGGCTTTGGAGTAAAACATGCCCTCGCGGTCCATGTCTCTGGTGCCAACCCAAGGAATGACGGTGGGAATGGTAGCGCTGCGCTTGAGACACTTGACGAGAAGATTCCCTAGGACACCGTCCATGCGGCCTTCGATTACGATATTGGGCACGTCACGGATACCGAGAAGCGCTTTGACGACGGCTTTTTCAGTGGAGTAGACGGCGAAGGCGAGGTTGGAGCGATCATGGTCGTCGAGGAAAAAGCGGTGCAAGTCACCATCAACATCCTCTGAAGCCGCCGGTGAAATGATGTTGTATTTGAAGCGCGTGTAGAGGTATGTGCCTTTGATCTTGATCTTGATCTGCTCGAGCTCGTGCGGACTTTTGCCGTTAATTGGATGGAAGGCGTTGAGGGCTATGGCGAGCATGTCGTCATCGAAGGTATTGTATTGGGCTGGGTGGAGGTGGAGCTCAATGCTGCGGATCGCCGCAAGGCCATCTTGGACTACGATGGTGAGGAATTGGTTGATGTCGGCGGAGTTGACGACGAGGATGTCGATGCCGTCTCCAGCTGGATCAGGGGTTTGAAGAGCCCTAGCATCAGGCACTTCAATGTCTTGGGCCTCAGATACGACATTGGTATTGGGAACAATTGGGGTTGAGGGAAGAACGTTGATGTTGTCATACGTTGGGATTGTAAAGTTAGCCAGCTTGCTAGGAGGTGGCATGGTAGAATTTGACGAGGTAAATGTGCGCAGAGGACGAAGAGGTTAGAATCGGTTTGATGAGAGAGGCCTGCAGCGCGCTAAGTTGGAAATGAAGGGTGGAATATTCCACTCATTTTAGTGTTAGGTATTAATGTGGAAGAGAAGGAAGCGCAGTTTGGCCAGCGAAGGAGGGAAAAGGATTTTGTAGCGGTAAACAAATCAGGCCACGACGGGAGTGGCACAAACTTGTCAACAAGTTGAGGGTGAAGAGTGGGTGGGAATGGGGTGCTTTTGTGGGTGCTATGTGTTCGACGTTAGTGAATGGAGTCGACTTTCGCTGTCCAGCGGATTCTACAACATGCGGTAGCCTACCACCTCCAGAGAACATATGACTCTCTTACACTCCGAAGTCAGTACTGGCACCTTGTGCCTGTGACTTATGGTCAACAGGGCCTTATAATGCTCCTAACCAGCCGTTAATGGACAACAGGGGCATTTGTAGCGTGTGATACAAACCTACCATAGAATATGGTCGTAATAACCAGCAACCATACCTTGCTTTTCCTCTTACCCCTTAACGATAAGATATGCGGTAGATGTAGGCAACAGTGCTTAAATGCAAATAATGTGTTCAACGGCACGAAATGTCGTAGTTCATTATACTGAGGGAGTTGCACAGAATATGGTGTTTCTTCCACGATGAATACGCTCTCCTTGAACTCGTTAGTGAGATTTAAAGTGAAGCTCACCATGACATTAGAGCATACTTCCTGGATCGTCAAAATCCTTCATCCTTGAAGACTACCACTTCCACTCCGCGTCCGACCATCCACTTTATCGTATGCTCTCCACCAAAGTGCCAAATTTGCGGCCACCAGCACGTCGGCCATCTTCAGACCTTCATCCTCTATGATGAGCTTTCCAAGCTTTGCCTGCTTTCCACCAAATCCACCACCAGCGAATTCTTGACCTAGTGTCAAGTCCATTCGGTCCAGTGAGTTCTTAACCTCTTCTGTGTTCTCGCCCGTGAGCGCCGAAAAGGTTGAGCTGTTCCTGCTATGACCGGGCCGTTTGAGGAAAGAAGACCTCTTTGGCTCTTCACCACGTGGTGTCGATAGGGGAACCGTCCTGTTAGGAAGATTAAACCGTAGTTCGCTGACAGTGGCAGGTAGAGGAGGTGAAGCTCCATGATGCGCTGGTAGAAGATGCTTGCACTTAATACAGCGTAAGCGTCATATCGAACGTCTGCCAAAATCTGCACATACCTTCAAAGAGCTGCCGCCGGCGCCGGTGGAAAACTCACACCGCCCGTTCCATGGACTCAAAAATACATATCCTCGGAAACTAGACGTTCGATTGGAAACCTGTATCGCACTGTGTACTTGTTCATCACGAGTTAGAAACTGTGATTCAGAGAAAGGGTTGGGATCTTGCCGATCCTTTGTCCAACTCTCTGAAGCATCCCTAGATACTCCAATCCCAGAATCGTGAGAGTTGAGTTTCCGATGACCGAATGTACGGTCAGAATACTTTGAGCCTTCCATCCAAAGCCGCCTTCGGAATACGTTCTCGCTGCTTGAAGTCTTTTGCTCCGGCTGGTCAAAGGATCTAACTGAGAGATCACTCGTTCTGCTGATAAGCGGAAAGGGCGTATCCGGCGCATTTACATTTAAGAATTTAGAGTAACCGGGGTTCATGATCTCGATATACAGTGGAGCCCCCGTCCGCCTTTTACGTGCCACTGTAGGATCATTCATGTTTGAAGACACTTCCGGGATAGGCGGGTCTTCTATGCGGGCGACGTTCCATTGGGCACCAGAAGCAGGGTCCCGGCGGATGAGAGTAAGTGTTGTGCTCCTAGCTTCAACATGGTCCGGTTGCTGAGCAAATTGTGAAGAGGAGAGAAAATCATTATGTGAGCGTTCTGTGTGGAGAGGAAAGGGCCTGTTCAGGGCATTACCCCTAGAGGAGCGTTCATCCACCCCAGATTCTGGGTAATGGTACGGCACACTGGAAGAGTAGTCCTGCATCTGGGGCTGCTGGCGAACATCTAAGGACCTCCTCGGGGGTAGAAGAGGTGCTTGCTGTTCCAGACCTCGTTGAACGGAGAAGTCCACAGATACGTGTTTAGCATGTGGGTCGAACGAGTTAGCGGATAGGTGTTGGGAATAGTTTCCAGCATAGATATTCTGTTTATTTGCAACGTGGCTTCGGGGACCTAAGCTGGATTCGATAGGTTTCCGTATTGGCGCATCTGGTACCTTAGGGGACATGACCGGGAGCCCAGCAGACATTGGACGAGGGGCAGGCAGTGGATTCTCATAAGCAGGAGCCTGATTCGGAACAGCTTTCCGGGGAATTAAAGGAGCCTGAGGTCGGTTTGCGTTTGCACTGTTTCCCTTCCCCACATCAGGAGTTGCCTCGATAAGACGAGCATCTTCGGGTTGGTCGATATGAAGATAGTACAGCGAACTCTGGACATCCTCAGCAGTCACGACCTTGTCTCGCGGCTTCATGGGCGTGAGAAAGACATCTGGAAAATGTCAGTTCTATGGCATCCACGATCACGTGAGCATACCTACCTCGACTACCGGGGACGCGAGCGATGTATAGTACAAGAGGCTCATGCTTCACATGCGTAGGGTTTCTGGGATAGGATGGAGGATTGGATGCAAGTGCTGTAAGAGATGATAAAGACCTGGCTTCAACAGCTGGAGCGGTCATCGTAACTATGCTAAGTTGCTAAGTCATGCAATATATGTAGCCGAGCGAAAGAGATGATGATGGGGAAGGGAAGAGGATCGCTGAGAGAGTAGTTGATTGTCTAGGAAGAAGTTAAGTTTAACAGAAAGCGTCCATAACATCCGAAATCAATGCATTCGCACTTTCCAGGGAACAATAGGACTGAAGTTTGGAAGCAGTGAACGAATTGTGCGTGGTAGTGCTGGCAGCATTCCCAGAAAGAGGAAAGGTGAGTCTTTTACAGACCTAGAGCGCCAGAAGTGGATAGCGGTTGACGAATATGGGGTGGCTGGTGAGGCTGGTGGCTGGAAATATTCATGACCTCTTATTGGCTCTTCATTGTCTGGCTACGCGAGACCCGCTTGACGCTCTGGCCTGGATACGCCAAGATCTCAACCGCCTCGAGAAAAAGTTCACGCCCACACTACCAAAGCAACAGCTACACCACGACCTGCACCACGACGCAACGCCACCTATTCAGCACGACTTGAATTGCCGACAGTCTGGAAGCAGCTGAATCTTACTTCTCGACACACACGGATTATATTCACCTCACTTGCGAAGTCGCTGCAAAATGGCGGACGATCTCGAGGTAGGTGGCCAGCAGCCGCCCCGCACATCACCCCTTCCAGCTTGTAGCTAACGCGACGCAGGCACATCTGAGAAGCCATGGCCGCGCCTTTGAAGGCTTGATGGCTCTCATTCCGGCGAAGGAGTACTATGGAAAGGACGCCAGCATCACTAGTGTACGTTGACCCCGCCTCCAACTCTCACACACAGCTGCTGACCCATTCTCCTCACAGGAGCAATGGCGTAAAACCAAGAAGCAAACCAGGGAAGAGAGACAGAATGCGAAGCGAGCCAAATTGGATCCAGCTTCACACAAAACTGCCAAAGACGTCTTAGACGAGAACGCGCGGAAACGGAAACTGGAGCTCGAGGGTGGTGACGACTCGTCTGAAATCGATTTCGACGTTGAGAAAGAGAAGCCTCTTGAAGGATTGAAGATGAACACTCCGAAGCCAAAGAAACAGAAGACCGACAAGAATGCCACTGCCGAGGATGCCGCTGATGAGGCCAATGATAATGCCAAAGCAACCCCGGCACAGGTAAAGGCAGAGAAAAGGCGGCAAAAGCGTGAAGAGAAGAAAGAGAAGGCAGCGTTGAAGAAACAGAAAATTGAAGAGAAGAAGGCACAGAAAGAAGAGGCTGTGGCTGCATTTACTGCAGAGCACGATGTCGAAGATGAGAGTGAAGGTGACGATACACAGATGGCAGATATTCCTGAAGAAGAAGACCGCATGGAAGCGCTGGACGTCAGCGGACTCGTTGAAGAACATCCCTCCACTGCTACTCCATCTACCGCAGAGTCTACTGGCTCCGCAGCCTCTGAGGCTTCTGCAGCATCGTCTACGTCATCCATCGTTCCTCCAATAACTGTAGAAGGCACGGCGAATCCTGAGAAGCCTGCCAAGAAGAAATTCGAGTTGTCACCAGAACGACATGAAGCATTCAAGGCCAGGCTGCAAGCGAAGCTTAATCAGTTGCGCGCCGCTAGAAGGGCGGACGGACCCGATGGACGACCTGCCAGGAATCGTGCGGAGTTGATCGAGGCACGGAGGAAAAAGGAGCAGGAACGCAAAGCGGCCAAGAAAGAAAACCGACAGCTCGCCAAAGAAGATGAAGCACGTCTGAAAGCTGAAGCTGAGCTTGCACGTCTGCGGGGCTCTGGATCCCCATACAGCATTTCCGGCATGTTCCCACCATCACGAAGCACTCCAGAGCACGAAACCAATCTCGCATTCGGACGTGTTGCATGGCGCGACGGTACGCAGATGGACACCAAGCTGTCTGGTGTTCTCGACTCCCGTAAACACAAAGGTCCCTCCGATCCCAAGACTGCCCTTGCTGCTGCAGAGAAGAAGCGTGCTCGTATTAGTGGTCTTGACGAAGCTAAGCGAACCGACATCGAACAGAAAGATCTCTGGCTTGCTGCCAAGAAGCGTGCTCAGGGTGAGAAGGTGCATGACGACCCCACTCTTCTGAGAAAGAGCGTTAAGCGCAAGGAGAAGGCCAAGCAAAAGTCTAAACAAGAGTGGAAGGACCGCATCACTGGTATCGAGAAGGGCAAGGAGATGAAGCAGAAGAAGCGCGAGGAAAACCTGCTCAAGAGAAGAGATGAGAAGAAGGGTGGCAAGGCCAAGAAGGGCAAGAAGCCGGCCAAGAAGGTCAAGAGGGCTGGTTTTGAGGGTACTTTCAGAGGTCGGTAGTGTGTTATATCCGTTCTGATGAAGCAGAGTAGCTAGAAGGTTCGAAAAAGGATTCTCTCGTTCTGTAGGTTTCTAAGTAGGGCAAAGGGATAGGACATTTTGGCGGCGTTCTGGCCTGGGCGGAAAATTATCTTACTACATCACTGGCGTGCTGGCGTGTGGGTCGAGTCGACCTGATTTGGATATCAAAGATGGAGATGGAGATGGATTTCAGTTGCACAATCACTTTTAGATACCAATGCATCCAAAGCGCAAGTCGGCTTAGCGGTAGAGTAGCATCGACTGCCATTCTGTCTTTAGGATTAGGACTAAAGGACAATAAATTCTTCTAAATTCATGACTTCTCTTTGATGTTACCGCCTGAGAACACTATTTGACGATATCTTGCCAAAGCATTATATATGTCTCTATCACTACACATGATTATATTGCACTCTTCCACACAAAAACCAGAACATCATTCAGAACAAAAGGAATCTCAGCATTTGCAACAAAAGCCTACTCAATCTCTCTTCTCTCTATACTATTTACATTTTCCTCTCTCACTTCTCTGCTTCTAGATTACCGGTAAGGAGCATCTGCACGAGCGGCAGCAGCGATCTCTGGTTCCCACTTGTCACCGTTGGAAAGGAGCTTCTCCTTGTTGTAGAGGAGCTCTTCTCTAGTCTCGGTGGCGTACTCCATATTAGGACCTATAAATCTGTCAGTTCACCATGCCACACATTCCCACACTCCCTCTTCCAGTCAACAAGGACAAATAACGTGCAAGGGTAACTCACTCTCAACAATAGCATCCACAGGACAACTCTCCTGGCACAGACCACAATAAATGCACTTGGTCATATCGATATCATATCTGGTTGTCCGCCTGCTGCCGTCTTCGCGCTCCTCGGCCTCGATGGTGATGGCCTGAGCCGGGCAGATGGCCTCGCAGAGCTTGCAGGCAATGCAGCGCTCTTCACCCGTGGGGTAGCGGCGCAGGGCGTGCTCGCCGCGGAAGCGGGGAGAGAGAGGGCCTTTTTCAAAGGGATAGTAGATCGTATATCTGCAGGAACGTCAGGAATATACACGAATAATAAAGCCAACTTAGTTTTAGCTGTCAATGGCAAGTATACTCACGGTGGTCTAAAGAACTGCTCCAGCGCCACATACATGCCGCGGAACATCTCAATCAAGAGAAAGTATTTCCCGGCTCTATCCAGCGCATTTTCGCCCTCGTCCCAACGCTTTGGAGGTGCCATGCGGAAGCCTGGGGGTGGGGGGCCGGCTGGGGTGGCGGATCTCGAGGCGGTGGTTGAGAAGAATACGGCAGCTGCTGGGGAGGGGAATCCTCGCGCGGTCCGCAGGAGGGTTGTGGTCGGCCGGCTGCGGGCCAGCATAGTCAATGGCTTCGTGCTGGCCATCGCGAGAGCAGGGGCGAAGAGGTGTGTGGTGGTTGTGGGCGGTGGGAGGTGGGCGGAAAGAGGTGAAGTTGAGGTTTGGGAATGAGGTCGTCGTCAAATCAGGATGAAGGTGATTGGCTGGGAGGTTTCGAGGATGAAAGTCCGCCACAGGAAGAAAACAAAGTAACTCGGGAGTTTGGAAAAAATCCCGGAGCCAAGATATAGCTCTCAAAGCTTTATCGAACTTATCTCAAGAATATTGAAGCAGTCGTTACAGTCCTAAGGTTGGTGGTGATGTATCTAGTGTTTTAAATTCTTACGTAATATCCGACTTGAAGATTCCGCCCGAGAAGCTCTCGCAAGCATCAACACCTACAACCACTCCGCCCTATCCTCATTCATCAGTCCAACCACCCTCCACTATGTTCCGCGCAGCTCTCCTCCAAGCCGTCAGGCAGGCCGTCCGTTCTGCACCCCGGTGCCAGGCCCCAATTGCCCGTTCCGCCGTGCGCAGCTCCCTTTTCCGCCCGCAGCAAATTACTCCATCCACATATTTCCAGGCCGTACGATGCTACTCTGCACCGGCAAGCCTGTCCAGAGATGAGGTTGAAGGAAGGATAATGGATTTGTTGAAGAACTTCGACAAGGTACGAAGGCTTGAATGATAGGAAAGAGGCAATTGCTGACTCGAGATTAGGTCCAGGACGTATCAAAGGTATATCTTCCTGTAAATAACGGTTACTCTGCTGGTGCAGCACTCACTATAAGCAGTTGAATCCCCAATCACACTTCGTCAATGACCTCGGTCTCGACTCCCTCGACACCGTGGAGGTTGTAATGGCAATTGAGGAGGTAAGCTATGGCAGATTGCTTATTAAGGATGATACAAGGCTAACAGATGTTATAGGAGTTCAGCCTCGAGATTCCAGACAAGGAGGCCGATGCTCTCCATAGCGGTATGTCAATTGGGAACGCTATCGAAGATAATGTACTAATGATCCCATAGTCAAGCAAGCCGTGGACTACATCATGGCCCAGCCTGATGGTAAGGGAGTGTAATAAGCCAATCCGGAAAGCATACACTGACTTTTTATAGCGCACTAATTGATACGGAGCTGGGTGGTGTTTGCTGGACTTAGGATATGGTAGGAGATTTGGGAGTGTGGAGTTGGTCAACTCCCCTTTTTATATAATTTCCGCTACCTGTAAAACTCGCCATGAATGGCATTCTGTGTACTACCAATAGAGAAGTGGAGTTGTTGGGACTACTATTTGGATGCGTGTCTGTTGACCGTCATGATCATTGTGAAATCTGCTCGGTGCTGCGCTCATTTCCCATGGTTCCAGAAGGCGGCACGCCAAGCGAGGCGCATCAACGACTGCAACCTACGCTGTTGGATCAGCCCCTTCGAAAAACCCACCACACCGTCACATTCCTTGCAAATCTCACTATCTTTAAGCCTGCCAGCTCACTACAAGGCTGGCAAATTGCTCTTTAGTTGACTGTCAAAACCTTTTCTCGGCCCCCGCCCGCGCATGCCCACGCTGACAGATAACCCTACCTGTGCTCATTGACGAGCCTCCTCCGCAACCATCAAGGTCTCCGAATACCCCCTTCTTTGCACTACATACCAATGGCTACTACATCTGGGCTTACTCGCAGAAGAGGAGGAGGGGCAGCAATCACCGCCGACAACGAGGATGGAAGCCGGGTCAGTTCCCCTGTGCCAAGACGGCCCGACGATCGAACACCAGAGACGTCCTACGAGAACTCGGAGAATGGTCATAAAATCGCATTCGATCCCAGGGATATCAGTGAGAATGCGGAGAGGAACAAGCAGCCGAAACTGACGCTGATGGAAGAGGTGATCCTCATGGGCCTAAAGGACAAACAGGTGGGGGCTCTGAACGTCCAAGCTCAAAATAATGTTCTGATGTGAATTGCTTAGGGGTACCTCTCCTTTTGGAACGATAACATATCATACGCCCTGCGGGGATGTATCGTGATAGAGTTGGCTTTCCGGGGCCGTGTGAGCATGCAGAGGGATTCCTCGCGGCGGCGGTTCCCCCTCGCAGACCGGGTCATTGAGGTTATTGATGATACTCTAACTGGGGAGGTTTTGTTGGACGAAGCCCTCAAAATGATGAAGAGCAGCGAGAAGATGAGCGTCAACTCGTGGATCGACCTTATGAGTGGTATGTCTCAAGCGGATTACCCCTATACTATGAGCTAACAGGAACCTGTAGGTGAGACATGGAACCTTATGAAAATTGGTTACCAGTTGAAACAGGTCCGCGAGCGGCTGTGCAAGGGCCTTGTCGACAAAGGTATTCTTCGTACGGAGAAGAAGAATTTCCTTTTATTCGACATGGCCACACATCCTGTTGCGGACGGTGGAGCGAAGGAGGAGATCCGCCGCAGGGTCAGGAATGTTCTTACCAGCAGGACTGTTGTTCTCCCTGCGAGTCAGTTCTTGCCTGAAGAGATGGAGTTTCGGTACTTGCGAACAGTCACCATGGTCTGCGCTGCATACGCCGCCAATGTGCTGGAGAACGCTCTGACTACACTTGGCCATGAAGCTCGCGAGCGGGCCTTTGCTCAGGTTGACGAGTTGCTTGCAGAATACTCCCAGTGGCCATTTGCACGGAGAGCTGGAGGTGCTAATGGTGTAGGAGCTAATCTCGCACAGGTGATTAACGACGAGGTCAATAACGCTAAAGACAAAGAATTACAACTTGAGGCGAGTAGTTACTGATCACATGAGACTATCAATTGGGCTAACATGCAGCAGGTGGTTGCCGCTTGCTTGAGCGTCTTCACCAGGCTTGACTCTCTGCTCTAATCTGACCTCGCTGTAAGGTTAGCGATGAGTGACGAGGTACGGTCTGGTTTGACATATGTTCAGTCCCGGTGTCATTCCCACAACTCCATGCTGAGATCCGGTCTTGATCAGAGGGCAAGGGCAGCAAGACTGTCGTGTGTACGGCGGCATTCAGCCCACGCCCTATGTGGAGCGCCAGTCGGACACTCACCCTGAAGCCTGGCATCTTCTTCTTTCTTCTTCAATATCCCGAGCGATTCTTGTTTAGCGTACAACGGGGCAGGGTTCTGTAAGGCGTCCGGAATCCACTTCAAAGTACTTGTATTAGCAGTTCTTAATTTCTTCCTTTCTTTAGGCGGATGGATTCATGTCACAAGTGTTAGGCTCCCAGTACAGGGGACGGGTAATATGTTTGTTCGCAGCCTCTGGTCCGCTCTGTGTTATGCATTCTATGGTGCTGTGTCACGTGAGAAACACAAACTGGAGCGACTTCATGACCCATCTGGGACCGAACTACACAAATGATGATTTATGTAAAGCACGCAAACTTTCATCTATCAGTGTTTCTGTTGAGTCTATGCACAAACTTTTGTGTGTTTTCCGCCGTCGCATGCTGGCGGCGCTCCGCCACGTTGATGTTCTCGGCAAAAGTCCCCCCCAGCGGAGAAGCTTGGAAATCAGTCCTTTTGCCCTCAGCCGACACGTCTGGCAGTCATTCCGTCACACCCAACTCCGCACCTTCAACGAATTGTTGGCATTCCGAGCTTATTCCTCCGCTCCGGAGCCCCATATTCGCGCCCCCGGAAAAAAGAGAGCCAATACTTCCAAGGTTCCGCCTGTTGAAGCGCCTCCTCAGGCTCCTGTGTCCCGCCGAGTGCGCCTTTAGCTTCCTACCCCGTGATCGGCAACTGTTTCCTTCGACCAAACAGAGTCCAGCCTGGTATTGACGACGCGCAAATTGCATGACCCGTCGGTATGTGGATTTCCTATTCCTCCTGGCCGTGCCCGTAGTGACGCTACTGCGATACTGCGATGGTTGCTGTGTGAATGTTGAGATGGACAACCTCCTTGTCTCTCCTTCACCCTGACCGACTCCCGCTCCCCTTGTTATCATTCGTCGCAAAATGGCGACGCGACCACTTTGCAACTTCGCGCTAACCACCACCACCAACCCAGATTGCGAGAACATTCATGTGTCAACCCTGTCACGTAGCAACTTCGACCAGGACGGGTCTGTAACGTAAACCTCTCTTTATTGCCGTATCACCTTACAGATGATGCCTTCTCCCGTCGCCGCCTCTACTTCAGCCCAACCAGACCAACCGCTCGACGCTTCAACTCGGCAACAACAGGGCGTCTTATCCATCCAGAATGGTGGAAACAACGAGGGCGCCGTACAGCAACCAGGGACTCCATCCGGTGTCGATGGCCCTGAGTCAGCTTCGGATGGGGTTGATATAATACGGGAAGGAAAAGAAAAAGCAAAGGCCATCATGGCTGCCTCCGGGGTACCTGTCAAGTCAGACTCTGATGCTGGACAGACACCGCCTGTACCGCCCGAGTCCACTACGTCCGCTGGGAGTGGAGTCATCAATGGCACGTCCTCGAGTAGAAAACGCTCGCGCTCCGGATCCCGCATACCTTCTCAAGCCCCGACATATCAAGAAGTTCCAAGTGCGGAAGAGGACGACCTGAACCAGTACCTCCTTAACCAGGCCATATACTATGACCAGCTGTATTTTGCGGCTTTGCATACGCAGGAGGAACGCATGACCGCGCTGCTGGCGTTGAAGAAGAGTGAGAAGGAACATCTCGAATATCTGAATTATCAAAACTTCTTACGGGTGCAGCGAAAGCTTCCCTCCGATGCACTATACGGAAAAGGCTACCAGGGACCTGGAAACAGTCTGCCTGATCCCAACAAGTTTCGCGGGCTCCAGTATCCAGCGATGAAAAGAAAACCAGGAGGCCGTACTGCGAGAGTTTTACATTCAAGCAGAAAGGAGAAAGCTGCGCAAGCAGAAGAAATAGAAGAGCTAGTTCCGGTGCGTCTCGAGATTGAGATGGGGAAAATACAGTTAGTGGACACGTTCACTTGGAACCTCCACGACCGCATTACTCCGACCGATATATTTACTGAGAAACTTGTGGAGGATTTCAACCTCCCTATGGAAGTACGCGGACAAATGATACAACGAGTCAATCGCGAAATACAAGAGCAGCTTCAGGACTTTTATCCCCATGTCTATATTGAGGAAGAACCTTTGGATCCCACTCTACCCTACACAGCGTACAAGAACGATGAGATGCGGGTTCTTATAAGACTCGACATCACCATTGGCGGATATACCCTCTTGGACCAGTTTGAATGGGATATCAACAACCCGGACAATTCTCCTGAAGAATTCGCCAGGCAGACCACGCGTGACCTTGCTCTTTCCGGAGAATTCACAACGGCGATTGCCCATTCGATTCGCGAACAGACTCAGATGTTCACGAAGAGTTTGTACCTCACTGGCCATCCTTTCGATGGACGTCCCGTAGAAGATGGCGACATTCAAGACAGTCTGCTCCCGTCTCCTCTTCCTTACATATTCCGGCCGGCACAGTCTCAGAATGACTATGCTCCAGGCCTATTTGAAGTTAACGAGGCGCAACTAGGAAAGACAGACTATTCGCTGGACCGTGAGAGACGGCGACAGAAACGATCAGTAAATAGACGTGGAGGACCAGCACTGCCGGACCTTAAGGATCGACAGAGGACTATTCGGAGTTTGATCGTGTCGGAAGTTATTCCAGGGGCCGCAGAAAGCATAGAGAAAGCCCGCATATTTAAACCTACCAGAACATCTGGCCGAGGCCGCCGTACTGGTGGTCGCACTGACGGTAACGATGATTCTGACGAATCTGATAGTGAGGAGTCCGACATCGGTTCTCCTGCACCTTCTCAAATACCCGGCGGCACGGCTCGAACTCGCGGTATACGGGGCGCCGCTACTGCCGCTCAGGCCGCGATGAGGGCCACAGTTGGGAGGTCACAAACCCCTGATATGCAGAGCAGGATCTCAAGACGATTTCCCACTCATGAACTGAGAGAAGAAAGTGTGTTGGAGCCACAGTCTCTCATTGTAAAGCTGCGTATATCGCCAAGGAAGTTCCGCGAATGGCTTCAGAATCCGAGATCGAGGACAGCGACTTCCAGGGCAGCGTCAACACCTTCGATGGCGCACATGCCGACCCCTTCTCGGGGTACACCAGGTCTAAACTCCATGCCACCTCCTCCGTCGCCAGCCATGCCGCCACGCTCCACTCCTGTACCTAATGGACAATCTGTTGGAGCATCGCCGCGCGCACCGTCTACCCCTAGCTCTCAAGCACAGCAGTGGCAGTATTATCCCGATGGGCGCACAGATGCTCCTTGGCCGCAACCCCACTCCACTGAATCGCCCCCAGTAAGTCTTTCTCCAGCGATGTCTTGCCCTATTTGGATTATTTGCTTAGTTGTCTATAGCCTCCTCCTGCATCTTGGCTTGCCGATGCACTATCACAGTTGCGCGAAAGATACCCCCAAGATCTGTTCGAAGCGTTTATGCGTTACACCGTCACTAATAAGATTACTGGAAACAGCATCCCCTCCGCTGAGTTGGATCAGTCCGCTCCTCTACCATCTCATGCCAAAGCGGTATACTTACCGAGGATTCGGTGTGTCGACTGCCCTGGGAAGTTGTACACGGCCGGCCCAGATCATACTGTTGAGAACTTTGAGGTCCACTTGAAGAACAGGCAGCACAAGACGAATGTAGAGAAGAGAATCAGCCGGAGAGGTGCTTGATGGATCTGGGGGTGGATAATGCATTGAATTATCGGAGTTGCAAGAGCGAGAGATATGTATATGTAAGGGAACTACCAGCTCGGCATCTTACTGTCGGTTCTGTATAATTTCTTGAAAGGTTGCTGACCCAGGGGACATGGGTTTTTTCCGCTGCAACATTCATGGTTTGAAAAGGATGATTGCATGCTTTTACGCAAGGGTTGATATTGGGCGTGGCGTTTTGGAGAAGTGGAGTGTAGTCTTGGTTCTAGAGGACTTTCTTGGTACTCCATTATCTGATTTTACAAAAGCCTAACTTTTGGTAAAGCCCAATTGATGCTGTTCATCTTCAGGGACAGTTCAGATTTCCTACAATTGTCTCAACAACCACAGGTCTGTGATCACTACTATAAACGCCATCCTCAAACCTATTCGGCAGCACTGCATAAGCCCTCACCTGCCAAAACGCATACTTGTTTGGCCCAACAAAGAGATGATCGATCTCAGCTGGCCTTGTCTCCCTGTTGAACCCTGTAAACGTGTTCTTCTCGCCATACTGGACTGCCGCCAGACCCCTCGCATCCCGCAATGGGCTCCCTTGCCCTGTCAGAACCCGATATGCATGACCACTACGCCCACTGTTCAGGTCCCCGCCTAAGAAAACAGGCAATGGATCTTCGGCGCTCATGCCCGACATATAATCTTGAATAGTTTCAACAATCAACTTCGCTCCAGCCGTCCTTGCCCACTCTCCTTGATCATCTAAGTGCGTGTTACACCCCATCACCCTCCTGTCACTCTTCCAATGCCTCCACACGCCTAGCGTCATAATCCGAATACTCGCTGCATCCCATCCTTTGCTAGGTCTGTCTGGTGTTTGGGACAGCCAAATCGTCCTCCAGGTCACCAGTTTCCATGCGTCAGCGCAGTAGATGATAGGGCAGTATTCACCGGCTTCTTGACCATCGTCCCGGCCTACGCCTATGTATTTCCATTCGCCGGACGATAGTTGATTGAGGCAGACTAGTATTTGTAGCAGTTGTGAGTGTAGGACCTCTTGGAGGCATATGAATGACTCTGGACTGTGCAAGGTGTGAAAGTAAAGCGAGTTGATGATCAGTTGTTTGCGATCCGTCCATGGGAGCTCGCCAGGAAAGGGGTGGGAGGTTGCGTAGCGGATATTGTGGGTTATGAGGCGGATTGGGGTTGGGGGAGGGTTGGACTTCATGGTGAAGGTTGGGGGGTGTGGTGGAGAAGATGTACATATAGCTCCCGTCGAACTGAGAAGTGATAGAAACTGAACCTCATATGCTTGATGTTGGGAACTGTCATGTACGGGTCTTACTATATGGGTTTGTCTCAGAAGCAGTATTAATCTGTGGCGCAAGCCGCTATAAAGTCATGAGTAATGAAGCTACATCAGCGTAGTTATATGGAGAGCTTCCATCAAAGAGCTGGGTAGAACACGCGAATAACCAACACTAGTGCTCAGCTTTTACCAGCGCGTTCCTCGTCACCAAGCTGCTATTTGGTCGTGGAACGAGCAAGGTGTACTTCAATGTGCGTGAAGCGGGGAGGTGGGAGGTGAATGGCTAGTAGCTGACGTTGAGGTCATTGGCCTCGAAGCGAGAGCTGCCCCTCAGCGGGGCACAGAAGGTCGAAAACAGGAGCTGGCAAAACGCTAAGGACCGCACTACAACCCTTCTCTCTTTGTACTGTGCTCTGTACAGTATCTTACACCAACACCCAAATAACTCATCGACTACTATCCAACATGGCTACAGAAGTTGGTAAGTCCGCCTGGAAAACTCCCATCCATCCCGATCGCGACGAATGGCTTGGCTATCAGCTCCCATACATCTGCGGGTAACGAGCGGGAGGAGTCAGCAGTCAACTCACTGGGTCCTCTAGATTACACGCTCAACAACCCCGATACTTTGACCAAGTATAAGACCGCCGGTCAAATCTCCCAAAAGGTCCTTGAGGAAGTTAAAGGTGCGGCGCCCCGGGTCATCAATTGATACCCTTCGTTGCATCATACCCAGTCTGACCGGTTTTAGGATGGTGCACTGAAGGCGCAAACATCGTGGAGCTCTGCGAGCGCGGTGACAAGCTTCTCGCTGACGAGATCACCAAGGTCTACAAAGGAAAGAAGATCACCAAGGGCATCGGTCACCCCGTCACCATCTCCCCGAGCTCATACGTCACCCCCTATACCCCCTTGAAGTCGGAGGTTGAGGAAGCCGCCACAACTCTCAAGGCCAATGAGTGCATCAAGATCCAGCTCGGCGCGCAGATCGATGGCTTCTGTACCATTGTTTGCGACTCCATCATCGTTGGAGCCAAGGACGGCGAGGTCAGCGGACGCGAGGCGGATCTTATGTTGGCCAACTACTACGCAAATGAGCTTCTCCTGAGGTTGATGCTTCCCCCAGGCCTTGTTGCTTCTGGAACAGAGGAGGAACAGAAGAAGGCCGCAGCGCAAAAGCAGTACTCCCAGTCTAAGATCACCCAGATGTTGGAGAAGGTCGTCAAGAGCTTCAACTGCAATCTTGTCGAGAGCACCACCATCTGGATGTTCGAGCGCAACGAGATCGAGGCCAAGAAGAAGATCATTCTCGCGCCTGGAGATGGTGTTAAGGGTGAGGGTCTTCCGGAAGTCGGCGAGGTCTGGGGTGTCGAGATGGGCGTCAGTTTGGGCAGTGGCAAGATCAAGACGCTCCCCAACAGGGCTACTCTGCACCGTCGCACAGCTATCAAGTCCTCTATGAGGCGCGACAGTTCCAGGAAATTCTTGACTGAGGCCGTGAACAAGTTCGGAACCTTCCCCTTCTCTCTTAGGCAATTTGAGGATGAGAAGATGGCCAAGGTGGGTGTCCACGAGTGCGTTTCCGGTGGTGTGGTCCGCCAGTACGAAGTTGTTGGTGACAAGTCGGGGGAGCCCGTTGCCAGGCTCTTTACTACTGTCGGTAAGTGTAGAGTATATTTCGCAGTTGTTCTCGGTAGTGGTCGGCTGGTGGTGGGACGTTTCATATCTTCAACTCTCCAAATTCCCATACGCGTTTCTACAAACTGCCATTCTCTTTTCTTTCTGGGCCTTTTCATTCTTTTTGGATTTTGCTAATATATTTATCTAGCCATCACCAAGAACGGAATCACCCGCTTGGCAGCTCCACCAACTCCGGACCTCTCCAAGTTCAAGACTGAGAACAAGATCACCGACGAGGAGATCCTGAAGATTCTTGAACAGCCGATTGGCAAGACGTCCGTCAAGAAGCAGAACAAGAAGAAGAAGAAGAAGCCTGCCAAGAAGGCCGAGGCTGAGGGTGAGGAAGAGGAGAGTGATGACGAAGAGTAAATGCTGCAACAAGCACATCCACGCCTATTGCAGCGCCATATGACTGCAGCGTCTCCAATGTTGCCAAAACATATGAGACGCTTTCATAGAGCATGGGTAAATATTTGCGATGGCTGGTTGCACCGAGCTCAAATCCGCATATGAGAAGCAGAGAAACATGTAGACAGTAGCTCGTAAAATCCGTCAAATAAACTATATGCTTATTCCTCAGTTACGCTCTTCCATGCTGCTGTGAAATGGTGATGTGGGCCTCCACGGTGCGGTCAGGGGCTGATACTGACCGGATTGATCATGGGGTTTTAGGTGATTATACAACAGTTGCTTAGAGATTACAGAATCTTTGATTAATTGATGGTATTGAGGGCAAGTTTTTTTTAATTTTCTTAACAGTCTTTCGAGGGGCCTTACGTCAACAGGTGAAGATGGCAAAGGTGCGGAGGTGAATTCTTCACCCTTTCCTCTCACACACCTTCTCCGCGCCACTTCAAACAACTCCAAAACACGTATTACAATCTACTTCAATCTTTCTAACTTCAATCAATCACATCGTCTTCCCTAATCCTCTATTCACTTTCCTTGTTCGCGTTATTTCTTGGTTTGCCCTAGAAGCTAGGGGTAGGAGGTGCCGCGCTCGGTCTCGCTTCTCACACTCTCCATCTCCAATCTTTCTCATTCACTTTACACCCAACCTCCACCTCCGCGACGAGTCGCTCACGCATAATCGAGCAGTAGGTTCACGCGCGCAAATCCTACAGAACGCGTGGTAAGTATTTAAATTCCATGGACATGCACGAACATCACATTAACAGAGGTGTAGTTACTGCTCTCGCCATGCCGAACCTCCGGCCCAAACGGAATTCGAAATCGAGGACCTCTACCCCTTTACCATTCACCGCAAACGATTCGCCCGCTTCCGCTTCACCTTCCGATCCGCGAAAAGAGAAATCGCAAAGCTTTCTTGACGGCTGGGTAGAGCCGCCGGTAAAGAAACCTACGCCGTCGTTCGAAGACTACGGCTTTGCACGACACGGAGTCGTAGAGGGCATGCAGCCTCTTGGGTTGCCACCTCCGCCGAAACTCAAGATCAAGATGCGAGTTTCTGGCGGCACAAGCACGCCACAATCTCATTCAGGGCATACCGGGAATCTTTTGGCTGGTGACGGAGCCGTTTCGACTCCTGAGATGACCCCAGCGCGGGACCTTGAGCGAGAACCATCAGAAGAGCACGAAGAGGAAGACCTAATGCCTATTCCTGCGGCACGAGATGGGGACGATGAGGACGACGAGTATGTGCCGGTCCCGCGGAAGTCCTCGATACGCTCAAACAAGACACCGATGAAAAACGGCGTGGCGAAGGTCACCACGCCCAAGGTCACCACGGCTAATGTCATCACGCCCGTTCAACCAATAGTACAGAGCGCCCCAGTTATGCAGGATTTCACCGAACGGGCCACCAGACAGAGGCTGCACATAGTGGTTAACGAGTCTATTCAAAGGGCGAATGTGAGTGGAAGACCCAATGTAGGCCTTGCGATAAGGGCTATGCATGAGGACTCCAAAACGAATCCTTATGTGGCAGCAATCTTGCACAACATTATTCACCAGAAGGCCACTCCGGAGCAACTTCACGAGTTCGCAATGTTCCAGAAACGGGTCCGGAAAGACATTCGAAAAAAGCAGAAGCGTGCGATGAGGCGAGAATCTGCCTCGCAAGCTCACGAAACTCCCGCCAAGACCCCAAGCTCCTTCACTCCCGCCAGAACCAATTCTTCCACAGAAGTCATAACAGAGACTACGCCAACTGCCAGCACTGCTACCCAGCAAACTTCTACTCGTGCGGCAGCCGCGGAAAACAATAACCGTCTCCCCTATCCTCTCGGTCCGCTAGGTAGCCCAACAGTCTACAACAAAATCATTCTTGATAGCATCGGATCACCGGAATTGTTAAAAATGAGATCGCCAAGGAAGAGGAAAGCCCCTGACGAAGCTCCTGTGACCAGATCCCCTCCGAAGCCCGTCTCCGTCCCACCACCTCAACATGTTCAAGCTCCGAGTCCTCTTGATGACGGTAGCGACTCTGACCTTAGCGACGTCAATGAAGAAATCGTCCAAAACGGTCCGCCAGAGGCTTTGCCAGCGACAAGTGATGTATCAACTTCTGAAGCCGGCAAGAAAAAATCGGTCAAGAGTGCCAAAAAGAAAAAGGTTCATAATGGCAAGAAGTCCCGCCATTCCACCAAGCCGACGGGGCAATTGAAGGAGATGAAAGACTTAAATGGCTGGAGAGATTCAGAAGATGATGCTGCTTATCAAGCAAAGAAACAGGCGATGCGACGTACTTTTGAAGATATCGATGTTCCTGTGTCTTCTGTCCGTTTTGACAACGACACCGATTCAGACTGGGACCTTAACCAACGCGTAGGCCCGCTCCACAACCTTGACGCTATCAAAATACCATATGATCAGACTTTTCCGCGTCGCAACGGCCACCCCTCACAGAATGGAGCCAGCAGTTCGAACTTTGCCTCTCCGCAGGTTGACTCGGCGGCTACAACCCGCCCATCCACCCCAGCCGCTCTACCTCCGCATGCCAAACGACTGAAGCTGGTTCATGGCCAAAGCCAGACCGCCAGAACCAAGAAATCGTAAGTCACTCGTACCCTTCCGTATTCTCTATGTTTGCCGTCCAGTTTCTTTGTAATGGCTTGACGCAGTTTGCACTGTTGTCAGCCGTGCAACGTTAACGACCTTTTGGCTGAAACAGGGTGTTCGTTCGCGGCGCACACTCAAAGCTGAGATTTGAATCCTATCCACTCAGAACATTATTCGGCTAACTCTTTTTATGTGCTTAGACCTGTCAAAAGTCGCACTCAAGGACCTGTAGCAGGCATCCCGCGCACGGGTGGCGGTATGAGGACGCTGGGGCCTGATGACAATGACCCGGTAAGTGGCACTCCACTCATTTTCCCTCAGCCCCCAACTACTATCCTTCCTTCCCTCCACGCAGCGTACCGCATCAACCCGTTCAATCCTTTTCCCACATGGATTTCAAAGTCCAACCTATTTCTTCGAAATTTCCGTTTTCTCCTCCTAGTTCATCATTATCGTCTCCTTCAATATCTGCTCTAACTTCTCCACAGGCTTCTCCACCGACAGACAACGATGATTTCTGCTCTGCATGTAACGGCCCAGGAGTATTCTTGTGTTGCGATGGTTGCCCACGTGCTTTCCACTTCCTCTGCTGTGATCCGCCGCTCCATGAAGACCAGGTTCCTGCAGAGGCATACTATTGCCATTCCTGCAGGACCAAGCTTAAACGCAGCGAGGAAGAATCAGCGTCCACGAGTTACCTGGTCCTTGGTCCGCTTTTTAAGAATCTCGAATCCTCTAATGTCAGGGCATTTGAGCCTCCTAAGGACATTCAAACCTACTTTGAGGGTGTTGAAACCAAAAAGGACGGGTCTTATGGCGATGTCACAAAGAAATTCCCACTGTAAGTCTCATCTTGACATAGGTCAAGTGGAAAGGCTAACATGACAAAGTTCTAAGAGCAGTGGGTATGGCGCGCAGCGTCCCGACTACCTGAAGTTGCTCGATAACCAACAGAAACCCGTGTTGTGTGTCCAATGCGGCGAGGGAAGCCGGGGGAAGCGCCCAATGCTTCAGTGCGACTACTGTCACACGAACTGGCATACTGACTGTTGCGACCCACCACTGGCTGGCCCGCCTTACATTGGTCCAGAGTCTACTCACCGCGAAGCTTGGCGGTGTCCACGTCACATCGAACACGACTTTCGTAGTGGAACTCTTGTGCAGCACGATCTCAATCCTCATCCCGACGACAGTGATGTGGAAGAGGTCCCTGCTATCCCACGCAAAGTCCGCAAACCTAAGAATCCTACGGTCTATGAGCCGGTCTTTACGCGTGGCCAGCGCAACAACGGTCTCATTGAGGTCATCAATGACCCGGGCTATGACACTGATGGTCAGGGCAACTACTTGACTTCTTTCCTCGCTCGTGAGTCACTGGATGAAAACACTGATCAAAATGGGAAGGTCTTCCGAATTCCTGAGAAGGGCATCATTCTGGATTTTGTTGATAAGGTCAAAAGGTGAGCTGCCTGTCATAGTTTGTGGCTAGGTACTATATGCTGACGTAAATACTTCAGCTCCCGTATTCAGAAAGAAAAGTCTCGCAAGATAGATGAGAGGGCTGCCAGAAAGGTTCAAGAGGCCCGCAAAGCATCAATTGCGGCGTGGCAGCAGAGCAGGCCCCAGGATCGGCAGACCGCGCTCTTTCTCACCCAGCTTGCACACAAAGAAGGGGAGGTGGGCATGCACGAGAACACGATCGAAGGCCTTGTCCTTGGTCTAACTGTAAGTTGCTTTGTTCACTTGTCCTCTAACTCGTTCACTGATTATTTGTGTTTCAGGCCGAAGCACCCAAGGGGGTCATTGACTCTATGTCTGCGGCTGCGCCTGCTCCTCTGACCGAGGAGAGGAAGGCTGAGCTTATGAAAATTAGAGTTCTGATCGACCAAGCCCTTGGGGAGGGTGGTCAGATAGTCGAATAGGTCGGATGCAATAGCGCGGTGTTGTCTAAGAGGATTTTTCCACCTCTACCTGCTTCGATCTCAACTGCAAGCTTAATTGATTGCTTGCATTCTAACAACCACCTTCAACATACACGATCCGACACAGTGCTCTTCCATTTTGGATAGCTGGAAGTTTGTGCACTTTCTTCCTAGGAGCGAGCACACAACAGCGTCCATCGATTTCCCATTCGTCAGTTTCTAGCACATTTCCCACCACTTTCCTACGTTCATTCTACAAAGCATAGCGCGCGGAGTTCACTTTGGCATGAATGGATTCTTTCTTTGCGTGCGTGGAGTTTAAATTCGGATGGCATGGAGTTATATGGACCCTTCTCTTCTAACGGCTTTCCCTCAGATTAGCTTAAGTTAGCATTGGGAATGGAATAGGCAGGTACCATTGGTTCAGTATGCACTCAGTATGTACCTAGGTGGCACTTTCCTTACTTTTTTTATTTTGCATGGAAATGATTGTATTTTAGTTCTACATATCCGGTTTAGGAACGGATAAGTTTATAAGGATGGAAAAATTGGGATCGAAGGGTTGCGTTGCTGTGATCGATATGAGATTTCAGTGATGTATGCTGTTCTTTATCAAGTTATATGAGTTGATGCAGGAGGTTACGCAGATTTATCGCTTTCTCTCCGTATCATACGGTGAGGTGGAACGATGTAAAGAGAAGCATGTGTCACTACGCCCCTTCTGATAATGCACGAGTGTTAGCCTGCAAGAAAGAACTCCCCAAAAGAATCGATTTTGCCATCTTTTTTTATGTATTCCTTGAAGCCTTTCATCGTACTTTCCATAACAGTAGAAAGAACCATTCTGAAGGAACTGGCCGAGCACCCCTTTACATCCCCACACCTAATATTATAGCCTGTAAAAAAAAAAAAAAAAAAAAAGGAAGGCAAGACGAGTGAACCTCGTTGACGTAACCACAGTAGAGCCCTCCATACTCTTTCTCGCTCATTTAACCTATCAGTAGAAATGGAAAAAAAGATTACGCGACTGTTGAAAAGAGGTCTGGACAGAGATATCTTTGTTGATAATTACGCTGTTTGGATTTCTAAGAAAGTATAACTTCCATTTGAACGAGATGAACGAAGCATTGGAAGGAGCCTCGAAGGGAAGACATGCAGTAGGCCGTAGAACTAGCTATAGGACTGGTCATGTTTTTTTCGGTCGGACATGTAATTTTTTTTTGAGAAGTCGAGGGATAAGATAGCACATGTATGCTTCCCGAGTTCAAAATGTATATTGCTGCTTAGGCTGCCGTATTGCGAGAGTTAGACAACTGCATAACCTAGAGCGCAAGAATCACAATTTAAGGAAGCAAGAACCAAGGAGTCCTTTCAAACATACTTGGGTATGATTTAAATTTCCATTGCATTCCGTTCAGAGAACAAAGCGGCAGGTATGCCAAGTGCCACTATGAAGTAATGGAAAAAGTCTATCTGTGAAGTCCGAACCTAGCGCTAAGACACGGAAAAGGAGAAGATGAAAGATTTGAAAAGGTGCTGAGAATTAAAGGAGGATGGAAATGAAGTTTCGAGGCTTCGGTTCCATTTCAAGGCTTGCAGCGGCCGAAATAGCGCGGATACAAGCAGCAGTCACGAACAGTGTGCTGCTTGCAGAGCCAGGCGAGGAAGCGTTCGAGACCGAGACCGTAACCGCCGTGGGGAGAGCTACCGTACCTATTATAGCAGATTAGCATGTCTTCGGATTGAGAGGGACAAAAAGTGCAACTTACTTCCTCTGGTCGGTGTACCAGTAGTACGCTGCAGGATCAATGCCTTCCCTCTGGAACGCCGCCATCAACTCCTCATAGTCGTACATCCTCATACTACCACCAATGATCTCACCAACACCCGGCATCAAGCAGTCGACGCTCTCCGTAACCCTCGGATCCTCCTTATCCTTCTGCATATAGAAAGCCTTGATTTCAGTCGGGAAGTGGGTAAGGAAAATAGGCCGATTGATGATATCCGTCATACGGCGCTCAGCGGCTTCAGCAATGTCATCACCGAACTTGTGCTTCTCGCCGTCTTCATTGGGAATGTCGTGCTCAACGAGCCAGTCGATGGCGTCGGAGTACTTCATGCGCTTGAAGGGACGCTCGGGCATCTTGAACTCAGGGTTGAGGTCCAAGATGTACTGTTTCACGACTGGGTCAGACATGGTGACTTCGAGGACACGGCACATGAGCTGCTCGAGATGGGTGAGGAGGTCGTCGAAGGTGATGAAGTCGAGCTCGCCCTCTATGTGCGTGTATTCAGCCAGATGACGCCTGGTAAGCGACTTTTCGGCGCGGAAGGACTTCTCAATGCAGTAGACGTCGCCCATGGAGGGGAGACAGGTCTCGAGGTAGAGTTGCGAGGATTGCGTGAGGTAGGCTTCTTCGTTGTAGTACTGGAATTTGAAGAGTGTGGCACCGCCTTCGACCTGGGTTTGGACTAGAGCTGGTGGGCTGACTTTGCGCATGCGGAGTTCCTTGAAGACGAGGTTGAAGGCGTGTTCGACGGCATCGCGGACCAGCATAACCTTGGAGGCCGTCTCTCCACGGAGTGTGAGATGTCGTAGGTCTAGGAGTGTAGCGTGTTCAGTGTCCTTTGATACCCTGTTGGTAATAGCATCGTCACCGCCTGCCGCCTTCCAGCCAGCGTGAATCTTGAAGTAGTCTGCATGAAGTTCACGCCCTAAGGGCGCGTGCGCGCCTGATGGCACCTCCCTCAGCTCGCCAGTAATCTCCATGCTGGTCTCTCGGGTCAGGGTCAGGGCATCGTAGCACTTCGCCAGTGGTCCGGTGAAGATGACCTGCATGAAACCGTAGCCATCGCGAAGGGTGATAAACATGACGTCCTTTTGTCTCCGTTCCCTATGTACTCTGCCGAAGACTCTGACTCTTGTACCCTTGACATCCGATCCATTGCCCAGTTTGATCTTAGCAGGATCTGCCTCGTCGAGCTTGATCTTGTCAGCCTTGGGCAGGCTCAGGTCCTCCTCAATGACAATCTTCTTGGCCTCATCAAGCACCTTCTTCCTGTCCTCATCCTCTTTCTGTCGTAGGGCAAGTAACTCCTTTTCCCTTCCGGCCTTCTTTTGCTGTTGTTTGGCGTAGTTGACAGCCTTCTTCATAGCCGCCTTTGCGGCTGGCTTCCACTCTAACCTTGCACTCTCGTCTGAGCCCTCTGGGATATCGCCCGTTTTGCTCTTTCGTGTGAGGTACTTGGCCGTCTCGCCATGTGTGAAGACCGCGTATCCTAGGCTCTTGTATGGGGAGTCCTGGGCGCCGGTCTGTGTGGTGGAATCCTCACCGACGTCTTCATCAATGTGAAAGATCTGTTCTGTCGCCATATTGGAGGGCAATCGGAGGTTCGAGGAGGTAATTGTTTTTGTCTGAGTGTTGTCACCCTTAGAGAAAATAATATATGGTAGACGGAGTCATAGTGGGGTGACTCCGAGTTACCGCCTCATCTAAACCCCTCTAGTGTAGCAGGGTATTCGAAAGCATTTCGCGTTTCTGGATGACCACTTCAATTTAAACCATAGTTAAAGAAAGAAACCTATGATTAAGAAGAGGGTAAATTGAAATAGGGGACCAATCCATGTCTTTGTCTAGATTGTACCGCCTTTCAATTGCTTCAACACATACAAATTATCAGTAGGACCGTGGCGCATGCAGCCACATTTGTGCCCCGCCACTGATATCTGATATGGGAGGAGATGAAAACCAGAGAAGGTCTCATAACTGTTCCCAGTGGTCACTATAATGAATTCAAAATACATTTCATTTTACCAGAATTCCTCCGTATTGTACAGATTCGTTAGAATCAGCCGCAACTGCAAATCCCACTCTCATCTCGAGTCTACGGATGCGGTCCCCTCTCAATTCCGCGCTGACAAACGAATTATGGAATGACGAGCTTCTTGAATGGATCATACCTATAAATTCACCAGTTTATCCCCCCCCCACCGAGCTCTAATCAAGTCTCCAATAACATATTTCCTTCGCTATGGCTGATCCGAGTCTTTATACCTATCCATCCCCTCTGCAGGGTTATGAAGACCTTCCCCCTCTTCCACAGTTAGTCTTCACGCAAGGCTATATAATTTCTTCCATTTCTAATTAGTCGAGCAGAGAGCGAGCAGCCGATGGGAAATCATACGTGAACTCGCCTGCAGAGAAGAAGAGTTCGGCATACACCTCCTTTCCTAGCCCGATTACCAATGATCGAAGGGGCGGGTTTGATATCCACATCTATTTCCTTCATACTGACGCCGAAGAGACGAAGTTTGCGACTGAGTTGTGGGAACGGATTAGAAGAGAATGTATGTCTCCTTCCAAGGATCGGGTTGGGTGGTTAGCTAACTTGACCAGTCCCAGAGCTTCGGATTTATCAGATATGGGATAAGCCGATAGGGCCGCATACTATGGCAATGTTTGAAGTTAATCTCTTCACACCAGGTACTCGAGAATCGCATCGAGAGAGACGTATCTTTTCTGATTTGCTTGTAGAGCAATTTGGCGCCTTTATCCCGTGGTTGGTAATAAATAGGGGACCGCTTTCTGCACTGGTCCATCCAAACACCGACGATGAAGAACGTGACCATACACAACGAGCCACGTGGATGGGGCAGCCATTACCGTTGAATTTGAAGCTGTTCAAGCAGCTGAAGCGGAGGCAACAGCAGCAGCAGAAGGAGAAGGGAAATGCATAAACAGTCAAGCACCGTAGGTGGAAGAGAGAAGGTGTTCATATACTGTCATTAAGAGTACTGTAATCGGCTGGTGATTCTCTCTTCTGAACGCCAGCTGTCCAGTGACTCCCGAGCTGCTCTCAAGGTCTTATTCGTACCTCTTTAGCATCCTATGCTGAAACCTGAGGCGTGAAGTTCTACCGTTAAGTGGCTCCGAGGTCGGTAGCAACTGGCGGATCAACCACTCCAGCTCAGATCATGGTTCCTCCGTGATGATCTTTTCGTCTGATAGCGGAAGCCCCTCTGATAAACTTCATATCTGCAGCCATCATCCTCAACCCTTCTTTTCCCCTTCTCCAGCCTTTCTCTTCTTTTGCTTCCGCTTCTTCCTATCCCTTTTCTTCAACGCCGTCATACTCATCTTGCACACCTCCGCATACCTGGCATAAAACACATCCAGCTGGTCTGGCTGTACCATGGTCGAAATTTTAACTTTCTTGCTTTCTTTCCGATCCATCACGCCAGGCCGATTCGGACCATCCCATTTATCAGACTTAGAGTTCATTGCACGGATGACTATTGGAAGAGGATGTTCGGGATGGGTATCCCATAGCGGATCATCTAGTTGTTTGGTCGTTGAGGGAGTGTCGGCGTCAGTCGAGTGTATGTAACGCTTCTGGTGGAGGTAGATGGAACCATGGCCCTTCTCGCCGTTGGCGTCGAATAGTTTAGGGAGTTGGGCGAAGAACTGTTCTTCAATTAGCCAAAATAGATATCCACATTTCAAGACCAACCTCGTCATTGCTTAGATGATTCTCAACCATCTTAGCCATGTTGTCCGTGGCGATGCTATGATGTATGCGGGAGGGAGGTCAAGCTCCGAATTTACGGTGGAGTTGGAAATGCGGAGTGCGGCCGGCGATGGCGGGGGTCTGTCCAAAACCTCCGACCGCCTGGAACTTTTTTTTGGTGAACACCCTCGAACCTACAATCAAATGCGCCAACAAAATTTCAAAGGGCCCAAGCTGCCCAAGGAGCTTCGCGACCAGTTCGGAGGCGGTAGGTAGACCTCTTCTACTTGTTGCCAGTCTCTAATACTCTAAAGATCCATCAAACCGCTCCAAAGGTAGAGGAGGACATCGTCAGGGTCCACTTAATCGCAAAGACCGTCGCAAAGCAGAACGGGAAGAGAAGAAGACACAGAAGAAATGGAAAACAAAGCCAAGGCATGCCCAAATTGCAGCCGACGAAGAATCAGACGATGAAGAGGACCCTTTCGACATCTCCGACGACGAGCCTTGGCCACCGAAATCCGCTGCTACAACAAAGGACTCCCCTGAGAAGCCTCTGAAGTCCATTCTGAAAAAAGACACGAAACCTGAACCACCGAAGCGTAAAAGGGATGCTGAATCTCCTCCCCCGCCACGGATCTCACGCGCTGTAAAAGAAAAGCTTGAAGAAGAGGACAAGGAAATCAAGGCTCTCGAGAAGAAGCTCGGTATCAAGGGGAACAAGTCAAAATCTACGGCTGACGATGATGGTCTTGATGGCCTGCTAGACGGGCTGGGAGACTCAGGTAGTGAAGATGATGGGTTTGGAGACAGTTCCGGAAAGCGCAAGAGGCCGGAGGATGAAGAGTGGCTCGCTAGCAAGAGACGGAAAGCACTTGGTGTTCAGGATGAGCCTAGTTCAGATGGTGAACTGGGTTCAGAAGACGATCTTGGATTGGATGATGACATGGACATGGATATGGATGGCAAAGACAGTGACTCCTTAGAAGAGGAGTCAGAGGAAGAACTCGACGAGGGCAACATGGACGATGAACTTGAGGATGACTCCGATTTTGATGGCCTGGATGACTCCGATGATGAGCCCACTCAACCAAGGGTTCGTGAGAATCCGTACGCTCCTCCTGTCGCGCCGACGACTACCCCGAACATAGCGAAGTATATACCACCATCAATGCGAGGCCCTCCATCCTCCGACGCGGAAGCGCTGAGTCGACTTAAGAGAAAAGTCCAGGGTTTGCTGAATCGGCTCTCCGAGGCGAATATGCTTACTATCCTAAAAGATATCGAGAAAATATATCAGGAAAATCCCCGTGGTTATGTTCACACTACCCTGATTGACCTCCTCATTGGGCTTCTTGCTGACCCCACTACGTTAATGGACACTTTCTTGATTCTTCATGCTGGGTTTATTACAGCCGTCTACAAGGTCATTGGGACAGATTTCGGGGCTCAAATGGTGGAGCGCATCGTCTCCGAGTTCGACAAGCATTATCAAGAGAACAAGAATGGAACTGGCAAACAGGCGACCAATCTGATGTCATTGGTAGCCGAGCTGTATATCTTGCAGGTTATTGGGAGCAATTTGGTGTTTGACTATGTCAAACTCTTTCTCAACGAGCTTTCGGAAATCAACACGGAGTTGCTCCTCAGGATAGTCAAGAGTGAGTTACTCTGGCACTGTATTTGTAGGCTTCACTCACTCATATACTGTAGTTTCTGGTCAACAACTTCGGCAAGATGATCCTTCATCTTTAAAAGACATAGTCCTTCTGCTTCAAAAGGCCGTGTCTACCACAGGCGAAAAGAAACTCTCCGTCCGTACCAAATTCATGATTGAGACGATCAACAATCTAAAAAACAACCGAGTAAAAACTGGAATCGACGCCTCTTCCATTGTCACCGAACATACAACTCGGATAAAGAAGACACTAGGGTCACTGAACACAAGAAATTTGAAAGGTACCGAGCCTATAAGGATCGGATTAGCCGATATCAGAGATACTGAGAAGAAGGGTAAATGGTGGCTAGTCGGAGCTAGTTGGAGGAACGATAAAGCAGACAATGTGTCAAATCAGGAGGAGACGAAGACGATGAAAAATCGGAAGGAGCCGATGGACGATGATGAGACGATTTTATCCAGCCAAGCAGCAGTCGATCTCCACCAACTCGCTCGCGAAAACGGCATGAACACCGATATCCGCCGCGCCATCTTCATCACTATAATGTCTGCAGCAGACTTCAAAGACGCCCATGTGCGCCTCATGAAACTCAACCTGAAGAGATCTCAAGAAGTGGAGATCCCTAGGGTAATCGTACACTGCGCAGGGTCTGAGCAAGTATACAATCCCTACTATACACTCCTTGCTCGGAAGGTGTGCGGCGAACACAAGTTAAGGAAGGCCTTTCAATTCGCACTATGGGACATATTCAAGACTCTTGGCGAGAAGGATGAAGAAGACAACGCATACCACGGCCAGGAAGAGGATGCGGAAGCAGTATCATTACGGAAGCTCGTCAATCTAGGGAAATTGTACGGAACTTTAATGGCAAACCACGGTCTCCCAATCTCTACCCTAAAAACTCTCAACTTCGCATACCTCCAGCCCAAGACCAAAACCTTGGTCGAGGTTATCTTAGTCACTGCTATTCTCCAGTCTCAGAAGAGCGCAAAAGACAGGGAACACAGAGATGAGAAGGCGTTGTTGAGCATCTTCGTAAAGGTGGATGTCGCGCCGAATATGATACCCGGCCTGCAGTATTTCGTGAGGAAGGTGCTTAAGAAGACGGATATTACTGCGGACAAAAAGGAAAAGGAAACGGTTAACTGGGCTTGCAAGCTAATACCGGATACATTGGCGAAGGTAGCTACCTTGAAGTTGACTGAGGAGTAGGGTGTATTGGGTAAAAGTTTAGGGACAAAAGAGGTAGAATATGTGCAATATCTCACATCTTCGGATTTGTTGAATAATTTGAATGAGTTTTATCTGGAAATTATACAGAATAAAAACCAGAACAGACAGTCCTTAAATCACTTAACTTAGGTCTCCTAACTTCCCCCCGGCCCAAGTAGTCATCTATATCCGGATCGGAAAAATTACTTCCGCTCCGGGCTCTTCTCCGAAGGAAAGTTGACCTCCATCCCATCTCTAAGTATCCCACCAGATACCACAACACACAATGGCCAAGAAAGCAATAGCAAAAGACCAGATCGTAAAATTGATCGTCGGTGCCGGCCAGGCCTCGCCCTCCCCGCCTGTCGGTCCGGCGCTCGGTTCCAAAGGTGTGAAGAGTATGGATTTTTGCAAGGTAAGCTCTCACTTTTCCTGTACATCTCCCCTCAGCAACAACACTACATAAAGAACTGTATATTGATAAGAGTAACAGGAGTTTAACGCCCGCACCTCTCACTACAATCCCGGCACCCCCATCCCCGCGCGCATCGTAGTCCGCCCGGATCGCTCCTTCCACTTCGAGCTCCGTACTCCTCCTACAGCTACCCTCCTCCTCTCCGCCGCGGGCGTCCTTCCCACAAAATCCAAAGTCCGCGGCGCCGGGAATGTGCCCGGGCCGCTGAACAACCACGAAGGAATGAAGGGGAAGACGAGTACAAATAGCCCGACGAATGGGAATGCGACATTAGGCACAGTCGGGACGGTGAGCTTGAAGCATGTTTATGAGATTGCGAAGATCAAGAAGACAGAGACGCGTTTGAGTGGGTTGAGCTTGGAGGGGTTGTGTCGGAGTGTGGTGGCGCAGGCGGCGAGTATTGGGGTTGTGGTTGTGCCGTGAGGAGGGTAGTTGTGAAATTGAGAGAGACTATGAGATGGGAAGAACAAGGTTAGAGAAGCGTACCATGGAACAGCTAGAGGAGAAAAGGAGACATTGGAGAAGAGAAGCACGAAGAAGATACAGGGCCGATCCTATGGCTCTTTAGGCATGGAAACGGAGTTTGGGGTCTAGGAGATGCAATTCTTCACAGCATGTTGGGGGTACATGGAGATAAATGGCTTCTGTATAACAGTATTTGTACAATCTGTATTGATAACGAGGTGGCACATGTATTAAGAATATCATTAAAATAAACTTTTAAGATTCACACCAATATTTCATTCCATACTTCAATTCTAATGCTTATGCGTGGTGATTAGCTTGCAGCAGATTAAGACAGGCTCAAGTTCATTGAACTGGTTGAGATTACGTTCATTAGACATGTGATCTAGGGTGCGCGCCATAGACCATGTCTATTCATATTAGAGTATACATATATCCTCTATTACCCAGCAAAAGACAATGTTAGTATGGTACAGTTGCTGGTGTTGCCGCCTCCCAAACTCCATTTTGCTTGAAAGTCCTTAGACAATGGTTTCAAGCTGCCTGGCATAACCAAGGGTGTTCTCAATGACCTGATCGCTGGTGGCCATGATGTCGGAGTCCAATGTCTCCTCCTGTTGCGGGAAGTATATCCTGCCATCCTTTACCACCCAGCCACATTCTTGCGCGAACTTGACAACGGCCCCTTCAGAGTCGAGGAAGAGAAGGGATTTGGCGTCGGAAATGGGAACGGAGGGGTAAGCTTTCTCGGAGCAGGAGGCGATTTCTTTGCGAATGGTGCCGATGAGGACCTAGCATGTTGGTTAGTATGAGCTTTTAACATAGAATGTATGCATGGAAGGGAGACGGGAGGCCTGAGACCCTCCAAGACGGAACCAACTCACCTCCGAGAACATCCCAAACTCCTCACTAGGCACCCTCTCACTCTTCGTCTCACCCCACACCCTATCGTAACTACCCTCCATCAGCGCCCTCTCCAGCCGAATCGGGTATTGAATGAACACATCCTCCTCTAAGCCCTTGCCGCCCGCCTGTGCAGCCGCCACCTCTAAAGTCTCTAACGACGTATGGAATCCAGCATAGTCGCCATCACTCAGCAACAGCAGCAAGTACAGACCAGTGATCTTGCTAGCATTGGAGCCCTCCTTAGGTAGCACCTCCTCCGGTAATGAGTAGAATGGCTGCAGCTGCTGGAAGTATCTAGTGAAAGCGGTGGGGTCTCGGAGGCGGATCGAGATGAGGGCGCCTAGCTCGAGGGTTTCGCGAGCGAGCTGAACATGTAGACGTGGTGACTCCTCGGAGGGGATCAGAGCATTCAGATTTAGGAGGGCTACCTTTGCGCGGGAAAGGAGAGATGCGGATTGTTGGTACTGGTGGGACTGGAGTGTCTGGTGAAGCTGCTTGAGCAGGTCGCGGAGCTCGTTTTCGGCCATATTGATAGGGGACACGGAAAGACTTTGAAGACTGGAGGCGGGTTTGTAATTTAGAGTTGGGTTGTCGAGAGGCGGTTCAGTGGTTGGCAAATTTATGGGGGTTGTTGAAGCTGGAGGTTGTTGGAGCTCTGACGCCAGCCGGATTTCGACTGAGGCTGTAGCATTCACCGGCGCACAGGGCACGTGCTTAGTCATGATATCCTCTTGGGGCGACCATGTTGACGTTGGCCTGCACCCTTCGAAGACTCTGTGTCGTATATAGGCCATGTCGTGTTTTTAGAATCAATTATAAAAGCTCATACAGTTTTCAATGATATACACTGCGTACAACGCCTTGAGAATCCGGTAGCCCGCACCAGCTGGGCAGCTGACCTACATGTCACACTATGCCCCCAATAATACCAGCCTTGGAAGGCACCAAAAGCAATATGAAAATGCTTCAAATCAGCAGATTGATATAGGTTGGACTACTTAATAAGCCAATGTATCATGTTAAGCAAGGCTGATACCAGCCAACTTGGACAACTGGGTATCTATCTCCTTTTCCCAAAGCGACCGTTACCACCATTTCCAGCTTTGGCTTTAATCTTGAGTCTCCGGTAATTCGCATGCGCAGATTCTTTGACCCTGCGTACTGCAGCCTTGACGACTCCCCCACCCTCTTTGTTTTCTGGCTGTGCCTTTGGTACTATATCAGGCTTCTTGTGTTCGACTTTACGTCGCTTGGGCGTGTGAGAACTGTTACTGTAGTCTGAAGCATCATCCTCCTCAGAGAACTCGTCGCCGCTACCAGCAACATCTGGATATATCTGGATTTCCGCAGCACAGTTTGGCTCCTCTTTCTCCTCCTCTGAGACCTCATTTCCTAGTTGAGGCTTCGTCTTAAGAAAGGTGGGACGTACTAGAAAACATTAGCTATCGGTGAAAAAGTAAAGTTAAAAAAGCCTGTTACTCACATATCGCCCGTCTAGTCTGCCTTTTCTGGCCACGCTTCTTCCAGACTCTCCTCGGATTGCCATTTGCTCCAATTTCCTCATCTTCGTCGGATTCAGCCGCGCCATCGGGACCAAGTGGCATCGGAGCCTGACTATCTTCAACTGCAGCATCAACTATTCTCGGCTTTTTGGGTACTGGAAAGCCTTCGACTTCCATCTCCATTTCCCTCATCATTGCTAAGTCTTCTTCCAGTTCCTCTTCCTCCAGCTTTCTCACTTCTTCATCTTTTTTCTTCATTGCCTGAATCATGCTGCTTAGGCTCCTCCCAATTCCCCGACGTCTCCAGGGAGCTGGTCGAGGAGTCTCTTCAGCCTCTTCGTTGATGATGTCGAGCACGTTGTCGCGGCGAAGGAAAGCAGGAGTGGACAGATGGTTGAATGTGGACGACGGTGTAGTCTCATCGTCTCGTTTTCGTTTCTGAGGAGTGGCGAATTTGTCTAGCAAGAATCGCTTTCCTGCGGACAATGGCGTCTTCTCTCGCCACACTCTTGTCTCGATTGAGCCTTCACCCTCCAAAGTCCTCTGAGGTTTGCTTGGGGTTTGCATGCCATTGGGCACCACATTTCCGAGTACTGTCCTATCTGTCCTGCTCGGTGTTTCCGCTGGAAGAAGGTCAAACAGTCCGAGTACAATTCCATCTCTTTGAGGTGTTGGGCCGATTACGAGAGGACCTTGAGGGGAAATCGATTTCGACCCAGATCCTGATATATTTGTGATTGTTTGTCCTTCTTCAGGAAACCTCTTCATTGGTGTTACGCATGAGGTAGGAAGGCGTCCTTTGGGAGTACGTTCAACATACTCTGTGATTTTGCGTTTGCGGGAGGGCTTAGATGGGGTCTGAGGGGTCGTCTTGCTTGAAAGGATGTCGCGAATCTTGTTATATTCCTTGTACTTTTTCGCTGTGAGTGATGGTTATAATTATTTCCTCTCAATGCTTGTGAGCACCCAATGTCCTTACAGATAGTGGCATCAGCCTTGATATCTTCCCGCCCAGCTTTCCTGCCGGTATGCTCTTCTGCGAATTGTTTTTCCCAGTGCTTTAGCTCATGCCTTAAGACAGCGAAGCGTTGCTCCAGATGTGTAGAATTGTCCATTGTCGTGGGTTGGGGGGAGCGGACAGAGTGCGGGGGAATGGTGGACATGAGGTTGGAAATTCGGGGACTAAGAGCGCGGGAAGACGCGATTCAAACCGCGCCTGATTTGCCAAGAAATCACGTCACGCGAAAACGCAGCCCTACCGGCCCATCTTCGGCGTGAATGCAACATTAACGATCACGGTGACGGCCGGCAGATATCAAAAGGCAGTATATATCTTCCAGAGCCCAGACCTGTATTATTTTAAATGCGCGTAGCATCTATAGTACAGGTAGTATTCACAAACTCCCGCTTGGAGCCTAAACTAGAAGAACACGCGCTGATGCCAAAAGAAAAGTCCTATAAAAGAAAATGCCACTCAATAATGGATGGCCTTGTCATATGTAGCCATTGCAGCTTCCTTGAAAGCCTCGCTGAGAGTCGGGTGAGCGTGTGACGTCCGAGCAACATCTACGACGAATATTAGTATTATGGTTGTGATCCAGACACGGGTGCTCCAAAACATACCTTCTGAGCTGGCTCCGTACTCGAGAGCAAGGGTAGCTTCCGCGATCATCTCACCTGCATTGGGGCCGACGATGTGGACACCAAGTATCCGGTCAGTCTCGGCATCTGAGAGAAACTTGACGATACCTTCGGTGTCGAGGTTGGTCTTCGCCCTGGAGTTCGCAGAGAAGGGGAAAGAGCCAGCTTTGTACTTTACACCAGCAGCCTTCAGTTCTTGCTCATTCTGGCCAACCCACGCAACTTCAGGGTGCGTGTACATGACCGAGGGGATAGCACCATAGTTGACGTGTCCATAGCCCTTTGTGAGGAACTCCACGGCTGCGACACCCTCCTCTTCAGCTTTGTGCGCCAACATGGGACCAAAAGTCACGTCTCCGATGACACGGATGTGTGGGATCTTTGTGCGATATTCCTGGTCAATGACAAGACGGCCTTTGTCATCTGTCTCCAGACCAATGTTCTCAAGTCCCAAGCCAGAGGTATAAGGACGTCTGCCAATGGCGACGAGGACAACATCGGCATCAAGCTGTGAATGGTTAGGTCGAGTAAGAGAAGCAATAAGGGCTGTATGAACTTACTGTCTCTTCTTTACCACCCTTAGCTGCTTCGGTGCTGATCTTAACGGTTTCGCCACTATCGTCACCGCTCATAACCTTAGTGTTCAGTTTGAACTTCATGCCCTGCTTGGTAAGCATCTTCTGGATCATCTTGGAAATCTCAGCATCCATGCCCGGACCTCCGATCTGTCCTAAGTACTCAACAACGGTAACTTCAGCGCCTAGTCGCGACCATACAGAGCCCTATAACATTTGTTAGTGGTGTAAAATGTGGGGTAAGACAAGAAACACACCATTTCGAGGCCAATAATACCTCCTCCAATGACGACCATCTTCTTTGGAACCTGCTGGAGCGCAATAGCACCGGTGCTGGTAATGACCTTTTTTTCATCGATAGTCAAGCCGGGGAAGGGGGTGGCTTCACTTCCAGTGGCAATGAAAATGTTCTTTGCCTTGACGGAGGTCTCGCCGCCTTCAATGAGGTTAACCGCAACGGTATGCTCATCCACAAAGGCACCGGTGCCCTTGATATACTCCACACCATTCTTCTTGAACAAGAACTCAATACCCTTTGTCAGGCCAGAGACAGAGGTCTCCTTGGCCTTCATCAGTGTCGCGAGGTTGAGCTTGACATCTCCTACATCGATACCACGGTGTTTAGTATCGTGAAGGATTGTGTGGTAAAGGTGCGAGTTGTTCAGGAGAGATTTTGAAGGAATGCAGCCGACGTTAAGACATGTACCTCCAAGGGTCCCGCGCTTTTCAATACAAGCAACCTGAATAGGAAATCCGTCAGTATAATACAATCCTCACAAAGGAATAGTAAACACAACCTTCAGTCCCGCTTGTCCGGCTTTGATAGCTGCGACATATCCAGCAACACCTCCACCGATAATCACTAGGTCCTTCTCCTCTATATAACGGTCAGTATTCCTACTCGGCAAAACTTCCGAAGAAAGGATTTTACCAGCTTCTGAAGCGTAGCCTCGTCGTAGCCTGTCCTGGAAGTAGATATTTGAAGCGCGGAAGCTGGTTTGGGCTCCTCTAACGGACTGCAACACCGACTTTGGCGCAGCGCGAGGTAGGATGGACCGAAACATGGTGGGGTCAACTAGAGAGCGGTAGGGAAAGGGAGAAGGCCGCGATGAACACGGACAAGTAAAAGACGGAAGTCAATTGATGAGATAGGGTTGGAAATAAGATGTTGAGCTTTGAGGACTGTCGGCAACCACTTTCCTCATCGGAGCTCGGAAAAAGACGCTTGTGTGGCGTCGTGTGGCGCCCGCTCTGTGGCTGATGTGGGCACAATCAAAGGACGATTGAGGTTCTCTCCGTTCCCTGCCCTGGACCCCGAAAGTAACTTCATTTTCCATGTTCGTTTAATATACATGCTGGTGTAGCTGACCTCAAGAAAAAGATATATCTCTGTTTTCCACCAAATTAGGTGCATTCCACCGCAAGATATATCTGGTCAAAACCCTTGCTTCCTGAAGTGGCATGAGTCGGCTTGGCAACCCATTCCAAACTCCAGATGCCAGATTTTATTTATGAATTGTATATTTGACAACCGCAACGCCCGATTTCCTTCTCTTCTGATGGCCACCGCCTCTCTGTCACTGTGATATGAGCTCAAAAAAGACACTGTGCGATTTCAGCTTCTCGCAACGCGAGTGACTACGACCTTCCCAACTCTTTCAACCTACAAGTCCATCCGTGAGGCTACGATAACGTCTCTCAGCAATGTCTGAATTCACCATGTATCATGCCCTCGGGCAAGGCACACCAGATCCCAATGGGCCTCAGAAACGAAATGAACCGAACCAATTTCGCCCTCCTGTTGCAGCCAGTCCCGCAGGATATCAACAAGCTGGGTCACCCGCATATGGCAATACTCCCAACCAATATGCCGGCACGCCCATGCAGAGCCCTCCTCCTCCAGGAGGGCCAGGATACTTCCCTCCACAGCAGTCTTCCACCTATGGACAAGACCAAGGAATAGACAATCTCACATCTCAAATGGGAGCTGTGGGCTTGGGCGTGGAGCCCTCAGGACCACCACGGCCAAAGAAGAAGGACCGGCACGCATATCACAACATTGAAGGGCCGACAGGGAGCTCGCAAGCATTCAATGGGGTCCCACAAGCAGGAACGCCGTCTCAGTTCCTCAACCAAAACACTCCCAGTTTGGGTTCCCCGGCACAATGGGCGAGCCCTCAAATCACTCCCGCCATGTCGCAATTCCCGGCAGCATCGCCCATGTTCAGCCCTACAAATACAGTTTCGCCGATGCAGCATGCTGCGCGGACCGGGACACCTATGGCAGGCTCCGCTGTCTCGTCGGCCCAAGGTCGTGTGGATCCAGAACACATACCCAGTATCCCCAGGTCAAGAGATGCTCCTGCAAAGTACTACTTGGAGCATGTCTATCCGACCATGGAACATCACCTCCCTCCTCCGGCCACTGTTCCATTTGTTGCGTTTGATCAGGGGAACTCTTCACCAAAATTTGCCCGACTTACTCTCAACAATATACCCGCGTCCGCTGATGCACTCGCTGCTACTGCTTTACCACTTGGCCTCGTCCTTCAACCCCTTGCGCCGCTGCAGGAGGGAGAGCAACCCATCCCAGTTCTTGATTTCGGTGAAGCGGGGCCCCCTCGTTGCAGGAGATGCCGCGCTTACATTAATCCCTTCATGACTTTCCGTTCTGGTGGCAACAAGTTCGTGTGCAATATGTGTACTTTCCCTAATGATGTTCCTGCGGAGTATTTTGCACCAACTGACCCATCTGGGGTGAGGGTGGATAGACTTCAACGGCCGGAACTGACGCTAGGTACTGTGGAATTCATGGTTCCCAAGGAATATTGGGCTAAAGAACCTGTTGGTCTTCGCTGGCTATTCCTCATCGATGTTACCGCTGAAGCTATCAATCGCGGCTTTTTGACCGGATTCTGTGAAGGTATAATGAATGCCCTGTACGGAGATAGCGGTAAAGAAAAAGGTCAAACAGAAGCAGATAACGCCCCTCAACGTAGACTTCCACCCGGTGCAAAGGTGGGTATCGTCACCTTCGACAAGGAGATACATTTCTACAACTTGAGTCCGGGTCTTGGTCAACCTCAAATGCTGGTTATGCCAGACATCGAAGATCCGTTTGTACCCCTGAGCGAAGGTCTTTTTGTAGACCCGCAGGAGTCAAAAGCGGTCATCACCTCCTTACTTACTCAGCTTCCGAATATGTTTTCGGAAGTGAAAAATCCGGAGCCTGCTCTACTACCCACGCTCAACTCTGCCGTGGCTGCACTGTCCACTACTGGAGGAAAGATTGTATGCTCTCTGTCGGCATTGCCAACATGGGGACCTGGCCGGTTGTTCTTACGGGACGATGGTAACATGCATAACACCGATGCAGAGAAGAAGCTCTTGACTACCGAGCACCCTGGTTTCAAAAAGACCGCCTCAAAAATGGTCGAAAGTGGAATTGGAGTTGACTTTTTCTTGGCAGCCCCTAGTGGAGGCTATCTTGATATTGCCACGATTGGTATGTACCCACAAAGCCTCAATATCCATTTGGTGTTCATCGTGTCTGACTTGCATACTAGGTCACATAGCTGCTACGACAGGTGGAGAGGTGTTTTACTATCCGAACTTCCACTCGCCTCGGGACACGCTGAAACTGAGTAAGGAGATCCAGCACACAGTAACCAGAGAAACAGGATATCAAGCCCTTATGAAAGTACGCTGCTCGAACGGCCTCCAGGTTTCGGCCTATCACGGGAACTTTTATCATCACACTTTCGGTGCCGACCTTGAATTTGGAGTCGTTGATGCTGACAAATCTATCGGTGTTATGTTCAGTTACGATGGCAAGTTAGACCCAAAACTCGATGCCCATTTCCAGAGCGCTTTGCTTTATACTACTGCAAGTGGGCAGCGTCGTGTACGATGCAGCAATATAGTTGCCAGTGTTAACGAAGGCGCCGCGGAGGCTATGAAGTTTGTAGATCAGGATGCTGTTGTGAACATCATCGCCAAAGAGGCTGCAGCGAGGATGTCTGAAAAGAATCTCAAGGAAATTAGAGGGGCTCTTTCGGAGAAAACGGTGGACATTCTGGCCGGATATCGGAAGAACTTCACCGGCAACAATCCTCCCGGTCAATTGGTTCTACCCGAAAATCTCAAAGAGTTCAGCATGTATATCCTTGGTCTACTCAAGTCCAGAGCATTCAAGGGCGGTAAGGAACCGACGGATAGGAGGGTCCACGATATGAGGATGATTAAAGCGATGGGACCGTTAGAGTTATCCTTGTATCTCTACCCCAGGATCATATCGATACACAATCTGGATGAAAAGGACGGGTTCGCGAATGAAAATGGGCACCTGCGAATGCCAGAGGGTGTCCGTGCGTCTTTCTCTAAGATCGAAGAAGGGGGTGCCTACCTGGTAGACAATGGCCAGACCTGTCTACTGTGGCTGCACGCCCAAGTATCCCCCAATTTGCTAGAAGACCTGTTTGGAGAAGGTCATGCAAGCCTCAAGCAATTGGACGCCTTTCAGTCGGCCTTACCCGTCCTCGAGACGCACTTGAATTGCCAAGTTCGGAACATTCTACAATATCTGGAGAGTAGCAGGGGATCAAAGGCTCTGACACTACAGCTGGCGAGACAAGGATTGGATGGTGCCGAATATGAGTTTGCCCGGTTGCTTTACGAAGATCGTAACAATGAGGCGCAGAGTTATGTGGATTGGTTGGTGCATGTACATCGCCATATCCAACTTGAGGTAAGCCAAGTCAAGCCAATATTCCCACAGAATACAACTAAGAACTGTGTAGCTTTCTGGACAGAGGAAAAAAGATGATTCCGATAGCTTGACTTCCACAGCGTCGACATTCGTAGGATTGAGGACCCCGTATTGGAATTAGCTAATGATGCAATAATAATGATTTGTGACGAAAGTATGAATAGAGGTCACATAAAAACAAGTCTATAAGTCCGTAGTCAAATTTATCCAACGTCCTGTTTTATCATTCAAAGATGTGATGTTCTTCCTCCGATGGCTATATCACGTGCCCGGATTAATGTCGGTCCGATGTGTTCGCTTAGCTAGGTCCACACGGCGGTCGCAACCTCAACTTGAACTTCTCGGAGCCGCTCAGGACGTCAACGACAACCACGATCCGACACCATGCCTACCCGCCTGTAAGTTGCGATAAAGTATTCCCGCAATAAAATGCATATCTAATAATATCGCTAGCTCTAAGACTCGCAAGCACCGCGGCCACGTCAGCGCCGGTCATGTTAGTATACACTTTTGAAGGGCCGCATTCTGGAAGACAACATCACCGGAACCTTGGCACTCCGCCCAAGATAATGAGAGCTGTTCACATCTTGGAATTGGAGGCTTTGTGCTTGGACAATCTCTTTCCCATTGCCGAACGGTTCTTAGTGTCTGGGTTAGATGCCAAGTTTTTAAGTGATATTCTCTCGAAGCAGGCCTTTCACATAACGCCCTAACACACGAAACTAATACATTCTTAGGGACGTGTTGGCAAGCACCGCAAGCATCCAGGTGGTCGCGGTATGGCTGGTGGACGTAAGTGGCTCTATCCTTTAATATTTCTTTATGGAAGTTAGCTAACGTTCGACTTTTAGAGCACCACCACAGGACCAACATCGACAAGTACCATCCAGGTTACTTCGGTAAAGTCGGTATGAGGTACTTCCACAAGCTCCAGGTATGTGCTGTCTTCAGTTGCTCGGCTCTAATGGGTTTTTTACTAATTCCTTTTTACAGAACCAGTTCTGGAAGCCCGTTGTCAACCTCGACAAGCTCTGGTCGCTTGTCCCCGCCGAGAAGCGTGACGAGTACCTCACCAAGAAGTCCGACAAGGCTCCTGTTATCGACCTCCTCTCCCTCGGTTATTCCAAGGTCCTCGGAAAGGGTCGTCTCCCAGATGTTCCCATCGTTGTCCGTGCCCGCTACGTCTCCAAGGAGGCTGAGAGGAAGATCAAGGAAGCCGGTGGTGTTATCCAGTTGGTCGCATAGAGTGCCTCGCACATGCATTATGGGTTAAGGAAAATTTTACGGACGGGCGTTTAGGGTCTCGAATACCCCGGAAGGGTACGACTCTTGCAGCGTGGTGGCTGAGGAATGGTGTTATCAGTTCAATAGAACAAATAAACATCCATTCCTGAACAAACCTCTCTTCTGTCCTCGGCCTCGAAATGGATCTGGGGCCTGCATAAGGAGAAACCCCCGGCGTCCTTTGGATGGCTTTATCTGTGGGTGATTTGTATGACAAGGAATGATGTCCTGTGAAATCCGTGATTTGATCTGTTGACTAACCAAATATTTTCTGACGAACCACTAATCACAGAGTTCTGTCCCTTGGGAGTGCGCCTGGTCAAACCTTCGAAAAGACATGCAGGTTTGGTCTGCGCGAGAGGAGTATGATGTTACGCTCGTTTTATTCATTACTGCATTATAGGCCCCAGTTTCTTAATTCTCTTTGGCTCAGATATATCTAGGTATGGTATCAACTGCTTCTTAAGTAAAGCCGAATAGGTAGTGGACATTCAAAATAGCTTGGCCGACCTTGATAGCTTGCGTATGCACACGCACACTCACGCCTACTCATTATGTCTTTACTCATCGCAAGCTTGACCGAAAAGTAATGCATCAGTGGGCGGTGCTTTTGAAGACCTAGAATGAGGCCCCACTCCGCCCTTTTCCGAGGTTCGATTCTTGATGTAGGGTTCTGGTTGAAGCTTGCCTCGTCTACATTCAACCATTTTGCAGACTATTTGCTGCATGCATCATCAATCACCGGACCCCTGTTTACAGCACACCAATTGCTGGTCGATGCGTTGGGGAAGCGCGGTGAAGTAAGGCTGAGAAGCATTGCTAGCTCACTGGCTTCATGTCCAAGCCACTGTGCGCCCACCCTCTTCACCACCGCCGGTCGGCTCATAGCTGGCGTCAGGGTGCATGTTGGACAGCTGCTTAGGCAACAACAAAAGCGGCTGTCGTCATCCTTCAAAGGCTTTGCTTCTGCGATCCAAAATAATCTATTGTTCAACAAACCTATTCAAAACCGCTTCCACAATAAACCAAATTCGCGTTCTTACAGTTCCTACCCCAGGTTTCTTCCCCACAACATGGCTCGGAGCGTGTTTATGGACTTGTCCGTCGACATCAAAACTCTCATTGTTGAACATGTAGGTCCGGTCTATATGTTCATACATGTCCAGGTGCAAGGTCGATTTCTGCAGGCTGATCGTTACTTCCGTTCAAAATGATTGCATCGACCCGCCATCTGTTGGGAAAGAGAGTCCAGCAAGATGTGTATGGTTTAAAGGCTGACACTGCTTCATAGGTAATCCGACCAAGCGACCTCGTGAATTTGTGTCTCGTCTGCAAAGAACTGCATGAGATCACAGTCCGACAGCTTTACCGCGAGGTTGCTCTCGATATAGGGAGCCCCGATGATATGAAACTTGGCTCGTTTCTGAGTCCTAAGAACATCGGTCTTCCGCATATCAGGAAAGTGGATCTTTACCTCGCAAATGTGTCGGAGAAATGCAATCAAATGCGACAAGCGGATTTTGCAACTCGGATGATACTAGAACTACTCCCAGAAAACATACTAGAGAAATTCTCGTGGCATCCTTGGTCACCATTTTCCGGAGATAATCTCCTCCTGCTCTATAAGAAGCAAAAGCGCCTAAAATGGTTGGAAGCAATTGCTTTAGACAGAGATATCCTACCTGACCTCCAGAAGATCCCAGATTTCGCAGTTGCCATGCCAGAGGCAAGAAAGCTAGGACTGTATCCAGATAACAAAGAGGTCTTGGACCTCAGTCACTTCCTGCTCAAGAATACGCCCAAAGTAGAAAAACTCACACTGCACGCCAGCTTCCGCGAACATACCTCCAACTTTAGGGAATTGAATGACTCCAGCACAGGACCCGGGCTTATTACCAGCACCTTGTTCCGTCACATGCAGCCTTTTAGCAAATGCACCCCGTTGGCTTTAAAGCAATTCACTGCTCAGAAGATAAATCTACGATACGCAGCAGACACCTACTGCAAAGTTATCAATTTCAGATCTGTCAAATCGATTCGGATCTTTGATTGCCCTGGAGCGGACGCATTCTTTGCCGAGCTAGGCAGGAGCGCTAAACTGCCAGAGAAACTGGATACGTTGGAGTTTAAGCATGCTGACAACCCGGAGAATGATGGCCTGAGCGCAGTGGATGGTTTTCTGTGTCTCGTCTCCGGCATAGAGGTGTTGACGCTTGATCTGACCCGTACGAAGAGCTTACCTGCGCCAGCAGGTCTCTCTCGACACGGGAAGACACTCAGGGAGTTAATCGTGCATGCCAGTGCAGAGGATGATGATGATGAGCTAGTGTATGACTATTCCTCTTTCTCGCAGATTTGCAGAGACTGTCCAGGTATCGAACAGATATCAATAGCGCTCCCCGAATGCTCGGTCCTCAGAGGAATGAGCGATCGTTTTATGGATTACGAGGTGAGTACATTCGCTTCCATTCTCAGTCTTTGGCGCGTCCCGAACATCATCCGCGCCACATAGACGGCATCACTTCGGATGGAAAGACTTCGGATGCTAATTTCAACGTCGTGATAGAATTGCTTGGGTGGACTTCCTAATTTGATCACTTTGAACATCACAACGTGGCCAAACCATCAACCTTCGTCATCGAAGCTGCCAAGGAAGGTCTACGAACATCTACTACAAGGCATGGCACAGCAAGGATTCGAGCGCGGCGTTTCTTATGCTACTGAGCATAATCGTACTTCTAGGCTCGCTATTATCGCTTTCGGGACGTCGGATAAGGTCTATGACCGCGAAGAGAGCGAGAATCAGATCATATTTGCCAAGGGAAAGCAGGTTGACCCCCTTGGACAGGAGAAGCCTTTGGCTATTCAGGTGGGTTGGTGCCTACGCCAGTATATTGAACCGAGGAGCGATGTGCTCGACTTTTCACTTTCACGGTCGACGAGACCGCCTGTGAGAGATTCCGCGGGTAGTGACGATTCGGACGAATATGTCTGAGACAGGATCTTAATGTATAAATAGCAAGGAAAAGAATGTTAGGAAGAGGCCTCCATGTTTCCTCCAAGGCACATAATCACTACAGGTAGCAGCTATGGGTTTAGATAATCTCCATTCTATATGATTTTACTAGACTGATAATTAACTTGTTCCTGCAATTAATATTCTCTGGAATTCATTGATACACGTGTAAGTTGATTGGTAGCCGTAGATATATTATGCAAAACCTCCTCACCAGGGATAGAAGCTAGTATTGGTTGGTCTACAGTATAATTTGTACCGTCTCCTTAAGGATATACCTGCCGCTTAGGTAGCTAGGGGATGAAATCTTATTTGCATTATCATTTCGTGGTGGGAGTGGTGTGGAAATGTCAAGATGCCTAGCCGTGACGTACCCATCCCGAGTTCTTAGGTAAAGCATTTGTCGCAGAAACATCGACTTCCCACCACTTTCACGTATGCCCCCTCCACCCTTCACTATCGCAATCCTCCAGTTGAAATGAGGTTTCCGGCAACTCCTAGCTGAATATCGTCGAGACTCCAATAATCTAGTGCCCTTGTCTCCAATTGCGGCGCACCTCTGCGCGCGTTGGTGGCGCGTCAAATTTGTATCATTCGGTGGGTGTAGTCACCTCTCCTCTAAATCTCAAATTCTCAACGGTGAATGCCTTGCGGGGCGTTCCGTGTGAATTGCGCGCCTTACTCGCAACTGATTGCTCGTTGCATTCATGCTCATGTTATAATCACAGAAACAACCTTCACGCAATTTCAAGATCGAATCATCCTGGGGAACAGCAACAATGTCGTCGCAATACCCACCCCCTCCCGCACCGGAAGAGACGCACTACGCTCCTATCTATCCTGCGACACCGAATACACAATTGCTTGACAATGGAGGGCAGCAACAAATGAATTATAGCCCGCAGAACATCTTCCCGAAACTCGAGAACATAAACGATGTCTTGCAGCAACAAGCACACCAGGCGAACCACGCGTTGACCGACCAACGAAATAATGCATCGCCCATGTCTGGCGATCCTCAGCCGAAGACAAACAGGCTACGGAAGGCATGCGACTCGTGTAGTATACGGAAGGTTAAGGTCAGTTGTAATCTCGGGACGGGACATCACTTGGGGACAACATCGGCGTAGAATAGCATGGAAGAGATGGCTAACGGGTTCCTTTTAGTGCGATGAATCTGGACCTCCGTGTCGAGCTTGTGCATCCTTAGACATCCCGTGCACTTTTGACAGGCCAAGTCGGCGGCGAGGACCTCCAAATCGACATGCCGAAGCCATAAAGAAGAAGCGTCGCATTGAAGGGGCAGACCCGATCTCCGGTCCCTCGACTCCCGCGTCTCCTACCAACGCCGCTCATGCGCTTGCTCAGTTATCCTCCCATCCTGCTCATCTCTCCGCCGAATCCATCTGTTCTCTGCCTATCATGAACGCATTAATAGATGACTTCTTTACATACATCCACCCTCTATGTCCGTTTCCTCATGAACCGTCATTCCGAGAGGCTTGGGACCAACGAGAAGACTACCAGAACCCCTCCTTCTTGGCCCTTCTTGCGTCGATGATCGCGGCACTGGTAGCTTCATTTCCTCGCAAACCCCGCCATCATCTCAAAGGTCAGACTAAAGACCACTTTCCGTCCCATCTTGCTTTGGTCGACAAATGTCGAGAGGTATGTGCTCAGGCGCGCGGACCGGGGTATCTGGATCGTCCAGGACTGAACGTATATGATGCATGTACGAGCTATTTCTTGGCATTGACCGGAGCATATACATTCCAATGGAGGCAGTTGCGTCTCTATTTCGGAGAGTGTCTGACTATATTGCGATCTCTCGGCCTTCACAAGGCACATGAGCAGAGTTACACTCAGCTTGGTGGAATCCCGGCCTTTATGGGATCTAATGGATCCAACTTTGATGGTTCAAGAGAGTTTCAGCTTGACAAGATTACTGAACAAATCGGCCGCAGGGTATTCTGGACGGTCTTTGTAGGCGTTCGGACTATTCAGCAGCTGGGTGCTTCCTTTGGCGAGCTCACGTTGCTGCCGTCTACACCTTCGGAGCCTCATCCCCCTCTCCCCGCAGAAGTCGACGATGCCTGTATCTTCCCCCATGAAATCATGTCCCAACCCGTGGGTACCGTGTCCCTAATTACCGCATTCAACACCAATGTTCGCATTTACGCCTCCTACTCGACGCTCTCTACTATGGAGATGGCGTTTGGAATCAACGAGCTTTTCGACTGGGATCGTCAGCAGAGAATCCTGGACCAGTGTTTACGAAGCTGTAAGCATGTCATGGACAACATCCCGGACGTCCTCAAGGTAATGCCAAAGGATGCCCAGAACGCACGTTTCCGCCCGCCGAGGCAGCCTTACTATCCACCAATACCAGAGTATATGAGTCATAGAGACTCCTCCCTACCTAACTTCAACACCGGAGATCCGCATGAGGCGAGAAGGGAAGCGCAGTACGAAATTCAGAAAGCAAATATCTACGCTAGCCATCTCAGCATTAGGTCGTATTTGGTAGAAAAATACTTTTCGCTGCTGGATAAGTACAATCAGCAACACAGCGCACAGAATCAGCCGCAGGATCCAACGGGCGGTCTGGCGGCTGGGTTTGATACACTAGTGTCTCCTACGTCGGCGAACAGTCAGGAGTTGGAGAAAAACATGGCTGACGAGAGGGAGCATGTGGTAAAGGACTTGCTGATTGTTTTGGGAAGCATCGACTTGGTGAATATGGAGCCGAATGGTGATAGCTTTGTAAGCCTCCCTCTTGTACCCATTTCCCCTTCCCCACTTTCCACTAATCCAGTTATCTAACAACATCGCATAGACTCAAAAGATTAGGCAAATAGCCTCAACTCTGCTCGAAGTTCCTCAAGAGCGCAAAGGCTCCGTGGCCCTGCAGCATCAAGATTACTTGTACAAGTTCCTGGATGTGCTGAGTAAACTGGAGCGTGCGAGTCCTGAAGGGTCGGATCCGAATGGTGTGTTGGATGATGAGATGGCGCTTAGGCATTGGTCGGATTTGAAGGAGTACCAAATTAAGTTCCAGGAGCAGGGGGGGATTTATGGGTTTTCCCAATAGGTCTCAAGAGAAAAAAAGGGCTGACGGCGATGGCAGTTGTGCGGGTTGACTTTATGTCCTTGTAGTACTATGCTTTTGGGATGAGTGAGGCGGAGTGCTTGTTAAAGTTGGAACTACTGCTCACGTGGGATAACATCCGTCAATAGAGAGACAGGCGACGTTTTAAGCCTGCAGCAGACCTTATTGGGACATGGGGCGCTGATGTTCTGGCGCTGATTAGAGATTAAGACAGAAGCGGTACATCTACAGTTGAATCAATATGTGAACGCCTACGTTACTGTACGGTCTTTATTTCGATCATCCTCTTATAATTGTAGTTTCTGCATCACACCGTAGTAGACACCTTATCTATATATGGAGCAGTTGTCACTCTAACTTATTCGGAAGTATGTCCTAACCTTAGCTATAATCGGAGTGTATATATACCGCACTTTCAGCGTAGGTGCAGTGCCCCCCCCATACTCATCTTGCTGCCAGCAGGGCGTTCTCTGACTGCACTGCTTTTTAAGCCCGCGAGAAAGGGGAGGGGCTTTTGCGGCTTAGAACCATATGTACGGCAAGTTTAGCCCGGGGGAGAGGGCTTGCGGCTCCAAGAATATATTGCGCTGTTGCCAAGAGCTCGACAAAGGACAATGCGGGCAGTATGAGAGATCCACCAAATGCGCCGCAATGATCTCCAGTATACAACTATATTCTACTAGACTCCTTCCCTTCTAGAAAATGCCAAACCATCCGCTTAGGTTGTTCGCAGCATAAGTCTAAGACCCTTAAATCAAAGAGACAACGAAGGTATTAGTGATGGTACAAATCTATTCTCACACCTCTATCTATACCATGAGAAACGAGAGCCAACAATTGCCTCTGACAATACCATGCCATGCATTTCTACTCAACCACAACTGAGCAGTCTGGAACCAGACCCCTTCCAGGTTGCCTGCGGAATCTATCATCCCAAGCGAGAACTCTATAATGAGCTCTGTCTATACTCGATCTACATCCCGCACTAAAAATTGCTCCTTTGATCCTCTATGCAAAGATCAAACAACTTTATTTTCGGATCCACGCTGTCCCTAGACTGCCGGCGCATCTGCTGGATCACTAAACGGCTCATCCGGCTCATCTCCCATTTCCACTTCCTCAGACACAACTTCTTTAACACCTCCCTCATCGCATTCATGGATCAGCTTCTTCCAGCCCAACGCTTCAGACGGATCCTTAACGTATTCGATGGTAGGGAAATAATGCTCGTTCTTCTTCATTGTGGCGACCCAAGGAACGTTATCGAAGGTCATGACCTTGAGCCTGAAGTACTCGTTGTCGGCAATCTTCTTGACTTCCCTCAGGAAGGAATCCAGGTCCGGTGTCGGCACATTGTTGACGTGGGTGAGGAAGTTCGTAGGAGCAAGTCCGTACATGTATGCCGGGGAGCCACGCGCGCGAGACGAGATATACACATCCGAGTGGATTTTGCTGATCTGTTGACGTACAGCTTGGTGAGGCCGGTGAAGTGTAGCACCGCAAAAGCTCACAACGCGATCCGTCTCAAGATCTTCAGTCGGCACCGTCGGAATCTTGATTTCCATTTGCTCCCGCCTCCTGATAACAACGGCATTCAAGAACTCATTGTTGTACATGATGTCCAGATCCGGTGCTCTTGTGATGAGTTTTCCGTTCAACGTGAGGAGGACATCACCTTCGTGAAGACCGTGTTCATGGCCAGAGTCAACCTTCCGGACCATGAAGAGCTGGTGACGCTCGGGGTCCTCCTGTTCGGTCCTCTCGATCCATTCCTCACTCACACCCATAACGCGAGCCTGGCTCATTTGAACCGTTTGGAACTCCACATTGAGAATCCGCAGTTTTGGTGTTTTGCCGCTCTGGATTTCTTTTAGGACGGGAAGGATCATGGGAGTGGCAAGGCCCAGGTGATATTCGACGTCCTTGCCGCCGTGCGACGCCCGTTCGCCCAGATAGGAGAGCCACAAGGCCTGGACCGCACCATCCTCCGCAATCAAAACACCGCAAGCACTATGCGAAGCCTGGTTGGTGTCTACAGTGATGGCATCAAAGTTAGTTGCGCGATACCGGGGTGTGACAGCACTGGCAGGAATTGCTACTGTGCTAATATCCGTAACAGTGGTTTTGGTCACGACCGGCCTAAAGTTTTGATTCAAACCGAAAAAAATCGTCTCTTCTCCCTTCTTGATAAAGTCTGTCGAGAATTTGGGGGTTTTTACCGGAGCGTTGACCAATGACGTATCGTACTTAATGATCGCATAATTCTGGAGTGGATGCATGAAGATAATCTTAGCCTCGACAAAGATAGAATCCGCGAAGATCAAGCTGATATCGCAAAGATCGTATGGGAGGAGAGCTCGAGAAACAAGAACCAGACCTTGTTCAGCGTCCACAACCAATCCATACCCTTGCTTGTTCGACTTGGGGAAGCCATCAAGTTTAATCGGCATTTGGACGTGGACCCGGACAAAACTGCGGACGATATCGACGGCTTCTGGATATTTAGATTGAAGCTGGATGAAGTTTGCCCTCCGCGGGATTGGTGGCACTGCTGGGATCGCTTCGGCGAGTGTACTGAAGTCCCAGAGTCCAGTTTCATCATTACGTTTAGCCAGTCGCATTTTGGCGTGCCAATGGCGGTCGATCGTAGTAATACTAGTATTGGCCGTGTGCAGATCCCTCAGATGCTTATATACGATCACTACCCGCTTACGATCTATATATGGATCAGTACGTGGGTTCAATAGACATTATATGTGGGTGTGCTTACCTGGGATACCTGCCATTACCTCTATGAATGCGTCAAGGTTTGGAGTTGGCTTGTTATCAACCTCTTGAATAAGCCAGCCAGAAGCATAGCCATCAGCAAATCTAAAAGAACCGGCAGCTTCACAAACGAAGACCCCCGAGTTCTGGAGTGAAATTGCGTACAGGCGCGCCTGCTGGTATGATAGATCGTGGAATGCGGCTCCAGCAACGGAGACGAACCGGTCCGGTGTGATGGCATGTAAATCCTCGACATCCAATTCAATATCCATGTTCTCCCCGGCGCGCTGAATCATCATCTTGACTCTTCCGTAAACACTGTTGTCCAGAATAGCGTCCAAGCGGATGAATTGTGTGATGAGTTCGCCGTTAACCCGTATTAGGAGATCTCCTTCTTCGATCGCACCAGATGCTGGACCTTCGGGAAGGACGACTTCAGCAACCAACATGCCGGTCTCTTTGGGGAACGCAGTCCTGATTTCCTTCTCCAAGTCCGGAGATAATCCCAGCCTTCGGCACTCGTCAAACGGCTTTAAAATCCACTGAGTTTGAATGGTGCCTCTAGTCACTGGCTTTCCTTGTCTTATCAACTCCAAAGCGCGTAGAGGACGATCCAAAGGCAAGAAATAGTCGGTAGCAGCTCCGTCTGCTCTTCCACCAGCTTGCAGCGCAACAGCATAACCGTTCTTATCCACGACAGGAGATCCGGAACTGCCGCCACTAGCCGCCGCCGCAGCTTGGATGTAATTGGTGTTGAAATCGGAATAACCCTCGCCATATTCTGGTGCATTCCGGTCCAGACGGCTGATAACCCCCGAAAGAATACTGAGCTTTTCACCGGCGTCGTTACCCACCACTCGGATTTCCACACCAACCTTAGCTAGATCCGGTCGAAGCTCGAGAGCGGCAACAGGCATGTATTTGATAGCCTTGGGATCGAAACGGAGGATACCGAAGTCGTGAACAGGATCGCGGTACACGGGATAGACGTCACACTGTCAAACCAACGTCAGCAATTGCGCCTGGCAAAGGGGAAATAATTCCATACCTCTTCGTGATTATCGAATATACAATATCCTATGAATGGACCGGCGCCAACAACATGCTGGACGAATGTTAGTTTTCAATACAATTCCCATAGCAGGTAATCCGTACTCTGTTTGTCAGGATGTAGCCCTTCTCTGCATCAACAACGAACCCGGTAGCTTCACTCGCGACAGCTCCGTCTGTATCAAAAGAGCAAGTCTGACAGAAGTGGATCGAGACTACGTTTCTAACCACCCGTTCTATCGTCTTCTGCCACTCCGCAGTATCGTGGACTGCTCCGTTGATGTGGGATGATACTATATCGTCAACGCCTGAATCCATTGTCGACTCTGAGGTCTGTAATTCCTGGGTTACCACGTAAGTCCCGTTCCTGCCATGAGAATCCAGCTCCGGCTTTATCTGCTTCATCGGCCTGTCGTTTGAAGGAGTAGGGGGCTGTTTGCGCTTGGTGTTGCGAGCTTCGCCTTCCATGGTAGAAGGATTTCTATAGGTATGAGTATTGGTGTGCAGGCACCGGACGATGGACGAAGCGCGAGTCTGACAGATGTGACTGATTAAAGATGGCCGTGACGAAGGGATGGGTTGCGAATGTAGTTGTTGTAAGGTTGCAAAGGCTGAAGATGAGGTCGCCAGACAACGGCGGCGAAGAGCGAAAAGGTTGCTGGCGGCGAATGGAAGGCTACGGCTAAGGAGCATCCAGAGAAAAACGAAACGGCAGCGACGGGGCGACTACCACGACTGCAAGAAGGCGACGTGGCTTGCAGTGCGTGTGAAGAGGAGAATTAGACGGTTCAGAGCAAACGAGTGAAGAAAATGTTGCTGTCGTTGTTGTTTGAATGCTCTCCTGCGACAATGCTGCATCAGATCAAATCGGACAGGGCAGGGTGCGGACCACATAGTGATCTAATCACAACTCCAGCCCTACGAGTAGAGACAACCTCATCGCTCCAAACTGCTCCATCGTGTTTTCCCTCGCGCCCGTGCGGTTTGTGAACAGGAACTGCTGCGTTTCATGACTTTACCGCTAGGTAACTGAACGGATGCAAGGCCCAAAAAGGATGCATTAAGATCCTGTTGATATATATTCTTTACATTTCCTCTTACGCTGTCCGGTTTCACAGAGTAAGGCCACAAGAGACCAGACTTCCGCCTTGAGAATGAATTCGAAGCAGTGCGTGCGAAGAACATACCGCTATCTGTTTTTATTACAAAAGAGAAAATCACTATATAAATGTCCAATCTCGCGAACGGCCCCCTCGTCACTGGTATATACCGCATACATTGCTGTACCCTTCGCTTGACTCCCGACGGTAGCTATACTTGCGGAACTGGCGGTGTAATTACTAATTCGGTGTCTACTTTATTTGTAACCACGACTACGGCCCTGATTATCAGACATGATGCCAGACTGGCCTGGCTTGTTAACAGAGCGGGATCCTCTCGTAGATAGATCTCCTGGTGGGCTGGGAAGCCATGCCGTCGAGATCGCAACTTCAGGAAAGTTGTTTGATGAGCGTTCGTACCGAAGTATTTGAAAGGAATGTGTGAGGTTATGAGCTCAAGCTCGAGAGAGAATGAGCTTGGATAAGGGAGATGATGTGTGATGGGTGGTAAAATGGACGAGAGAAGAAGAGAGCAGCAGAGGAGGGGCGGGAAGGAAGGGTATATAAAGAGGTAGGGAGATGAGGCAAATTGGGTACTCGATGGTCAAGTGAAGACGGGAGAAGCGTTGCCTGGGGAGACTAACAACACGCTGGCAAGAATAGGATGCATTGCTGGCGAGGTGGAGCGCCTTCACTGCCAAATTACATAAGAGATCTTGCTTGCTGTCGGGAAGAGACTTGCCAAATAGTGGCTAGATGGCCATTCTAACTGAAGGTGAAGGAACGCGGGAAGTTAAGAAGCAAGGGGGAAACGCGAGGTTGTTTACCTCTTTCTTGCTGATGTTGGGTCCTGTGAGTCTTATTACGGAGTTGCGCGAAGTTCGATGGCTTTCGAGAATGTTTACTTCTCAGTTCTTCTGCTGCAGTCGTGTCCTAGGGGTCGTGAAGACCATGTCACAAAGTTGCGTCTTGAGGGTGCCACCTGCCATTTACGCGTGTCTCATTAAGTCCAAAATGCCAACTGATACTGAGATATACATACGCCTCAGAACTCCACACCAACGCTACCCCTCAGAAATACAGCGCTCAAACATAGACTAACACTACTTCCTCTTCCCGGCACGGTCTCCATTGCTTCCACTTCCCTGCTCGCCATCAAATCTCGGATCATACTCATTGCCACTTCTCACTGGGATGGTCGTAGGATTCGCCTCCTTCAAAGGCTCCGTTCCCGCTTCCTCAAGATCGCTCTCATCACCCTCACCTCTTCTGCTGTGCCTATGCCTCCCCAACCATTCCTCATCTCCGCTTTCATCGTCGCTCTCATCTCCAGCAGCAGCCGTGTAATGCCTCTCACCGCTACCAGCGTCCTTGATGAACCCGTCGATAATCCAGTACTGCAATGCATTCATAATCAATGGAAAGATGAACATGACAAACGCAATCTGAAGAGCCTCGCTCCCCTCAGTCCAGCGCAGTGCCCAGTCGCCGACCCAGCCAATCCAAGGAAGGAGCTGGAAGAGGATGAATACACAGAATTTCATTCCAAAGAGTCCGAGGAAGTAGATAAGAGATTGCTTGAGCCACCACGTTGCGCGAGGTGGATGGCCGTAGTTGCCAGAGCGGATGGATTCCGGAGGATTGGCCATGGGAGTGAGAAGGAAACCTCGATGGAGGAGTTTGAGGAGGAGAACCAGGATGGGAATACCAATTGTTGTCTAGACTTGTTAGCATCGTTGCCCAGATTGGGGTTTCTTTTTTCGGGATGTTAAGACCTACATCGATAGCAAGATTCAATAGATAGAAGGAACACGGGTTGGGCTGTTCTCCTGCGTCATCACTCGCGACCTTCGCGTCCACATCGAGCCTTCCAGACGAGAGCATGGACATTAAAATGTTCGCAAGGTGCAGCAACACTGACCCAACAACCTGCTTTGAGACATCGAAGAACCATATCCTTAACGGTCTCCGCGGGGTTTCTCGCCATCTCTTGTAAACGAGAGAGGAAAGAGCTAATACACCAAGCGCGCCTTGTACTATCAGGGCATATGATCCAAGCAAGTGGCATTCAGCGTTGTCATCCTCAGCGACCATTGGGCTTGCAACAGCGGTCTTAGTAGGTTGTGATATGGGGACCACAGATGCAGTTGGAACTGCTACCTTAGACGGCAAGGGAGTAGACGTAGGTAGATCAATTTGGGTCTCGAGTTCCTCCTTGGGGGTCTCCTCAAGTTCCTCCTTGGGGGTCTCATCCTCGGGTTTAGCAAGTGTTGGTCGCGGTGGAGGTACCTCAAGTTCTACTCCATCGATGCCAATAAGCTCAGTCTCGAATACTATTCACACTAGTTAGTCACAGTTCCTGCAGTCATAAGAAGCACACATACTCAACGTCGAGCCACCTGGAATCGGGCCTTTATCCTGATTCCCGTATGCCATAGAAGGCGGTATAGTCAATTTCCTCCCCTCCCCAATACACATGCCCAAGAGTCCCTCATCCCATCCTCTTATGACATGCCCAGCCCCAAGCGTGAACCTGAAAGGGTCGCCACGAGGACGACTTGCATCAAACACAGTCCCATCCTGCAATGTGCCCTTATAATGTACCGATATCGTATCTCCCAACTCCGATTTACGGGTACATTCTACCTCTTTAGTGACCTCGATCTGGAGTTGTTGTGCCGACACAAGGATGGGTGCGATAAGGGTGAAAGCGAGAGGAAGGACATTGAAGGGCCGCATTGGCGGCGGTACGCTCGAAATGCGCTATTAGGTTTTGCGAGTGTTCAAAATAGGTTGTAAGGAGGAAGTGGGCGAGCGCAAGCAAAACGTTGTCGGATTAGGGAGACTCAGGTGCTCAATGACGGAATGAAGGCACGCTGGTCGGTAGGCGGCTAAAGAAGGCTGTAGAAAGACCACGAGATTATACGTGCCTTATGAGAAAGAGGGAATATAAGCAAGAGGATATAAACGGAAGACTGAGCCGAAGAGTACAGCAGATGTGAAGACTGTAAGAGTTTAAGGTTGAAACTATTCTACCTGTGAGTCGCAAAGGCGGAGTATATAGAGCTTGCCGTTTTTGGTAGGTGAGGCGGGCGGAGAAGTGAAACGCCAAGACCACTGAGCCCCCCATTGGAACATTAGGTAAGCGTTCCGTATATGGGAGCATACCCGGGATTCACTGATTATACAAATATAGTTGGGTATAATAATACTCTTTCCTGTCCCTAGGAAAGCCTTTCTATTATACATAATTAAGACCCCGGCCGAATGCCCTAACCAATGCCCACCCCTCCTAGCACACACCAAAGCCCTAGGTCCTCATATTTAGGTATACGATTTACAATTAATCCTTCATCGACAGACGAACTCCCCTTTTCAAGTAGTGACACAGATTACAAACAAGAATAAAAACTCCTCGGCAGCGAACCTCCAAAGACAAAGCCAGCCCAGTCTTTCCGGGCTAAATGCAAATGCGTTCTGGACATGAGGAGCCTCTCAGACCCCCTCTGCATCTTAATGACTACTGAAAGAGAAAGAAGAAGAGGCTCAAACAGAAAAGAAGGAAGAGAAGTGATAAAGTTAGGTAACGACAGCCATGCAAATCATCGCGTACCAAATCAGTTACGCCATGCTAGACACGTGCAGTAAATGCAGTGAAAAAACCAAATGTGTCAAGTCGCTTGTGAAGACGCTCCTGTCAACGAAGTTGCGCAATCTTTTCTGGGAACCAGCCGCTTCAACCTTTGCGACGTCGCATGAATTCAGGAGGCTTGGAAGGATCTCGCGGATCAAGGAACCTAGTCATGACCATAGAAAGTTCCTTGAACTCAACAGGCTTGGTGACATAGGAGTTGAAGCCAGCGTCAACGCACTTAGCGTAAACGTCGCCCAGGACGTTGGCTGACAGAGCGATAATCGGGTGGTGACGATAACTGTTTTTCTTTTCCCATTTCCGTATGTCTTTACACGCTTCATAACCATCTTTGTTCGGCATGTGGAGATCGCACTGGGGAGATTGTCAGCAAAGCAACTGTTTAATCGATGATCCTGACTGTACTCACAAGAATGATTGAGTAATAGCCAGGAGGCTTATGAAACACCGCCTCAGTGGCTTGAACACCGTCAAGCACAGTGTCTGTTTCGACAGCGATTTTGGCGAGGAACTTGAGGATAACCTAATTGAAGTATATGTTGGTAAGCGACTCAGATAATATAATGATGGAAATACTCACGGTCTGGTTGATGTGATTGTCTTCAACCAAAAGGACTCTATGTCCTTTGCCACTGAGCCGGTTCTTCAACTCCTCAAATACCAATTTTTGGCTGACAGCAACTTGCTGCGCGCTGTCTTGGTTACGGTCCGTACTCGTCTCTCGCTCTTTTTGGGGGTCGAAGATGACGGCGAACTTGGACGGCTTCAGAGGGCGATAGATGAACCGTAAGCGACGGTCCTGGATGAGTTTGTCATAGTCATAATCTGGAGCATGTTTCATGATCTCCCTCTTCTGCGAAGGATCGGAAATGATCACAATGGATGTAGATGAGTGAGGCCCAGATGCGTATATCTGGTCCATGATTGCGATAACGTCAGAATGCTCGTGTAGGACCAGAATTACATGGGTAAAGAGGACGGGGTCCTCTCCTCCAATCATTTTCTGGGCTTCGATGAGACTGGCCTGGGCAGTAATCTGATGTGGTATATTCTCGGGAAGGGTATTCTTGATATGCCTTATGGTTGCCTCTCTGCTGTATTCAAGAGGACAGATCACAAGTATAGAGTACATTGGCGGTTGAAGTGCGCTCCCGAGCGGGGAAAGACTGCGATAGACTGGAACCTGGCGGATGGTTTCCGTGGATGCAAGCGATTCAGTTGACCGATCGGAAGGTTCGCTCTCGTCATTTTCATTTCTTTTACTTGGTAATGCAAGTTTGATGAGACTCTCTTTCGCTAGGCTAGGCTCTTGAATAAATGAAGACGCAGAGGATCTCTCTGATCGAATGCTTGTTTGACCGGTATAAATCGAAGGATCCGAGCTTCCCGATGAGAATGCGGGTGATCCCCGAGACCGTTCAGAAGAAGCAATGCTTAGAGCAGGAGATTTGACCGGGTGAGTGAAATCAGAAGATCCACCTGCCTCGCGCTCCTTTGTCACACTGGCCCCTGCATTGATTGAAGCAAGCTGCTGCTTTGACCGTGGCTGAATATGGGATTGTGGTAATAGCGCCACGGGAGCTGACGCCGGAGTTCCCGGAGTTAGAACCTCTGGTGGCGGATGGTCGTCAGGACTTGGGGTACCAAATTTGATCGTGAAGAAGAAGGTCGAGCCCTTTCCAGGCGTACTTCTCGCGTCCATCTTACCACCATGGAGCTCTACAAATTGCATGGAAATGGCCAGCCCCAGACCAGTCCCCCCATGCTGCCTAGTACTACTGGCATCGATTTGACTGAACCGCTTGAAGAGGTACTTGGCTTCGTCTTCACTGAAACCTCTGCCGGTGTCAATAACCTCAAACTGAAGCATGGTTTCGTTGTCCTTGAGACTCGACAGTCGATCGTGAGGGTTAATACGACAGCGGACAAAAACCTCGCCTTTTTGGGTAAACTTGATGGCGTTGCCTACTACGTTCAAAAGAACTTGGCGAAGACGGAACTTGTCCCCCTTAACGATCGAAGGTACGCCTCCTTCCACTAGATAGTTTAGCTCAAGCCCCTTTTGTATAGCCAGGCCCATGTTTAAGTCGTTTACTTCCTCCAAGAGAGACGGAAGGTGAAGCCATTCCATCGATAGCTTGATCATTCCAGCCTCAACTTTAGACAGGTCGAGAATGTCATTGATGAGATTCAACAAACTGTCTGTACTAGCTTTGATGATATGTACGTGCTCCAACTGTTCGGTATTTAGCGGACTGTCGAGAAGGAAGTTCACCATCCCAGATATCCCGTTGAGTGGAGTCCTGATTTCATGAGACATATTACTGAGAAATCTTGACTTTGCGTCCATGGTCTCTTTCAACGTCTGCTCGAGAAGCTTGTGGTCGTTTATATCAGTTGCTGTGCCATACCAGGTCTCTTCGTCTTCGTCCTCTCCAGAGGCCAGAGACTTTACCATGAGCACTCTCACAAGATGCCAACGATATTCACCGTCCCTGTTGCGTAATCTGACTTCTGTAGAGTATGACGCGCGGCCATCAGCATCCTTGGTGACCTTGAGTATACCTGTGCTTGCGAGTTTTGACAACTTAGCTTGAGGCATGTCCATTCCAGGCGATGAGCCCCCAGGGCTCGTGACTACCCGCTCCGTCTCCGAAGAGTCGTCGGAGCTGAGAGACTCAGGCGGAGGGTGGTCAGGAGGAAGAGAGGTAGGAACGTTAAGGGGCGCGGAACCATCTTCATTCATTTCCGGCAGCTTGCATTTGATGACATCGTCGGGATGGACATTCTCCAAGAACCCATTGCCACGCGCCTGGGCTTCTGATTGCCCGGAGTAGGTGACCCACTGAGAATTGCAGAACGTCAGCCCGCGTCTATTAGAAACGACAAAGACAACTTGTGGACTCGAATTGGCAAGCGCGCGGTATTTAGCTTCTGATGCTGCAGTCTCTTGCTGGCGAGCAGAGTTCGCCTCTGCGAGCTGTTGATCGTGGATGTCCATATTGGTCCCAATCCAGTGAACAATCTGCTGTCGCTTGTTCTTCAAAGGCGCCACGCGAACATAAAACCACCGGTAATGGCCATCGAACCGTTGTAATCGAACCTTTTGCTGAAGTTGCTGCCCAGTACGCAAACATTTGTGCCAGTGATCTAAATAGCCTTCCCTATCTTCCGGATGTATAGAATCCCACGGCTCTTGAAGCACTTGCCGTGATTCCTGCCCACGATAGACTAGGAACTTTGAATTGACCCAGGTCAATGCACCAGTCGACGGAAGTGCAGTGAAGATTTGAACTGGTAAGGAATCGATAATAGTCCGCAGAAGGCTCTCGGATGGGGGAGGCATATCTGGACTCTCTCCTACCGAAACGCTCCTTATCTGACCGGGAGTTGGCGCAGGAGTCCGAGTTCGAGTAGCACCTGGGGTTGTTGCAGCTGGCAGCGATTGGAAGGATGAAGTAAAGTCTGCACCATAGGAATGGAGTAGAGAATGTTGACGACGTTCAGTATATTGTGAAGTCTGGGGAGGTGGTAAACGAAGCCTCTTTGGTGAAACAGGGCGTTTGGACTTCTCATCTTGTCCGGTCGAGCATATGAGTCCTCTATCATTGCGTGGCGTACTTAAACACTCCTCATTTTTGTCAGGTACCATGCCCATACTTGCTCTTTTGACGTGCCTTGTATCTGTCTTACGAAAAGCGCTTTGCTCCTGAGGAGCTGACATGGATTGACTTGGCGCCGAAGAAGTTGATCTCTTCCTTGCGTCGAAGTAGCTTTCAACAGCCTCGGCACTAACCAGATGTGCTGGTGTATTCCCCACGGAATGTCTACTGGACAATCCGACAGTAGACGGATCCCAGCCGGGTGTCCCTCCTATCGAACCTCCAGGGCTGTGCTTTGACCGACCAGAATAGTCTGAGGGGCTTGTTACACTACCAGCAGCAGAGTTACTGACATTTTCGAGATCCAAGTGCATAAGTTCGTCTAAACTTTCGTGGTCGGACATCGGCGCGAAACCCACGTGATGGCCAGATAGAAAGCGTCGATGCCGTATTCCGACAGCCTGAGCATGTGCATTTGTGTATTGCCACGCATTCGAAAATGTGGTCGCGAGGTGCGGTCCAAGATGCTTTAGGGAGTTCGTGAGATTTTGCGGATAGGGCACTATTGACGATAAAATGGAGAGAATAGCAATTGGCGTTTTCCGTTCAAAGTCGATACTCCTGATTGATGGGGATGTACTTGAATGATGTGAGGCTGGCCGTGACGTGCCTGGGGTGTGAAAAGGCGTACTCGATTCTGTCGGCTGCATCGGTTGCGACAAAGTCGGATGGATTAGTGGGATATGAGATACTGTACTGGCTTTGTCTATGCCGATGGCTTCAACCTGACCAAATTGTGAATAGTCTTGCGTGACTCCTGAGGGATTGAACGTCTCCTCATCCACATTTGCACTAGCGAAGAATGGATTCTCCTGAGGGTCGGTCTGGATGGCAGGAGATGGAGCAGGGGACTGTGCCCAGGGTGAGCTGGGAAATTGCTCGTACTCTTCATAACGCTGGCGAAGGCCGGCCTCCTCATAGTGATGGACATGGCCAGTTGCTCTTGTGGCCCTGGGACCACCGTGAATTCCGGGTGTTTTTGGCACCTCTTGCGACGCATGTTTTGGTTCAGCGCCCGGTTCATCCTTTTCAGATTGAGCAGAGTTTGCCCGAAAAGTGTTGAAAGTCGACGAATAATCTCTTGTCAGTGTGACAAGCTTTCCTCTCTCAAGGACCCGATTAACTCCTGAATTGTCTATGAGAGCATCAGGCTCGTGGTCTAATGCGCGCAATATTGGGAACACGGCCACGTTCGGCGTTGACGACGCATCACCACCGATGCTTGAAAACTCGGGATCGCTAAAGGTTGATTCTTTACGTGGTGCGGTTTGAGGATTTGTGGCACCGTCTAACGAGGTTGGAGAAACATGTCTCAGGGGGTGCTCCGTCCGAGACGTAGAATGCGGGGCATGGCTCGCGGTCCGAAGAGGGCCTCGCGGCCGTGCTGGTGAGGCTGTTGGTTGACCATCTGCTGTCAATATGTCCTTCCTATGCCGCTCATGTCCAGCAAATGAATGCCTCATCATTAGATCGGGTCGTTTTGAGCGTGTTGCTGAGGTGGGGGAATGGCTGGTACGCTCAGGATGGTTGGACCCAGACCCAGGGTGAGTGTTTTCGACGGAAATATTTTTATCAAGTGCAGTTACGGGGTGAGCCGGCATCTGAGGACCACTGTGCCAGGCGGTATTAAATGTGCTTTTCTGGCCCCATGGGACGTTTTCAATGTCGGATGCATCGGCGGGAACAGCAAGAGTTGCTCTTTCCGCACCGTACCACTCGTGCATGATCATAGTGACAGTAGTCCACCAAGCTGCGAGACCAGGCTCCGCGCTGAGAAGCAATACCAGATCGTACAAGTTTGGAGTCGGAAAACGAGGATCTTCTGGTGTCATGTTATAAGATGTATCTTTCCCACCAGGGGCAAAGGGGTTCGTCGAAGCAGCTGGAGTGCTCGTATCTGAGACTATCCGCTCCCGTGGCGTGGCATAATCTCTGCTATAGGTGGCGGAGACGGTAGGTGATAGGGCTGTAAATGGCTGATGGAAAGAAGATGACCAATTTCGGGGCGTAGGAACCGTAGGAAAAGGGTATGAGGGTGTCCGCAGAGCATGACCAGCAGGCGTTGGGGGAACACTGGCGCGAACGGTTCTTGCAGATTCAGTCGATTCGGTAGAAGTCGTGTGCCCAGTAGGCAGTGGCGAACAAAATGCTCCTTCCAATGTTGGCGATATAGCCTCTTCCTTGATCGGGGACACCCTTCGACCCCCCATGGTTCCAGAGTGGCTCTCAGGTGTGTTCTTCAACCGCGCTATCTGGTGCTGTTGTTGCAAGATCTTCAACTGCAGTTGACGCAGCCTCTCAATTTCAACCTCGTCAGGAGATTCCCGGTCCCTTGGTGTGCTACTCTCATCCTCCTCTTCACTCTGGCTCTCTGGGCTCAATCCGCTCTCCTCAGCACTCTCGCTCACTTCCCCGCTGTCGGTGGTGTCCTCATCTCGGATATGGGGCAGCGACGGTTTGGCCTGGGACGCGTGCGAATGGTAATTAGAACCAGTGAAGGTGCTGTGTGGTACGTGCTGTAACGGGGGCCGTGAGGTGGGTGAGGGGTGTGAAGGGAGTAGCGTGGTGGTGTTGAAAAAAGCGGTGTCTGTGGTGACGTTTGCGCTCGCGTCTTGGGGCGGCCTCGACGGATTGTTCGACTGCAACGGAGGCTCGTTCATAGCTGGGACCCCTAACTGACTCCTCCCTCCCGCTGCTCTCGAGAGAAGACGTTGGTCGGATATTGGATGTGCCGTCCAATGCAGACGAGTGCAGTTGGTGACATTCGTGGCCGTGAGTTGTGCAGGTGGAGTCGGGTCGCTTGAGGTTGGTCCCTGACGGCTGATGCAGCTGGCCCAGGTTGTCCGCAAGTCCACTTATGACGTAGCGGCAAAATTCTGACGGGGTATTCGGGTGGCGGCTGTAACGACGAAGGGAACTGCAACAACAATGTACAGCAAAAAACGACAGAGGGAGAACGGATGACTGTACAGGACAGGTAGAGAGTCGTTGGCGTGAAGGCTTTTCTTATTCAGGAAATCGGCGAAAGATGGAGGGAGACTAAAAGGGTTTGAGGTGCCGCAAGCTGGACGGCGAACAAGATACTCGGTACAAGGCAAGGCAAGGCAGGTGGGCGCTATACTGTTGTGTGGGCAGGAAAGAGAGAATGTACCGAAGCGCTACAGGCTGGGCGTTTAACGATCCCGGTTTATTTAGGGTAGGGACACGGAATGTAAGGCAAGAACGAAAGCAGCACGCAGCAGCGCAAACTGGACACTGGCGGAAGACGGAGTATTCTTTTGGGATGCGAAGGGATATGGAGTTGTGAGACGGCTGCGGCCAAAGCGGTGGTTACAAGTATGAATGGTTGGGTTCAAGGTTACTGGGCCATCCGAGATCACTAGGTATTGGATGGTGGGGGAATGATGATAGCAATTGGATGGTGGTCATGCTTATTATTATCACCCATAAATTGACACGGTTGAAGGCTATCGCACTCCAATTGCTTCCTATTTTTATTGGTCCCGAAACGAGCACAGGGAGCACAGTTCTTCAACAGCTGAACATTTACGACTTTCAATTCCAGCGGCGGTGATCCCAATTTTTCCCACTCAAGAGTTTCGACCTGTGGAGATCTCTCCCAGCTGGGTCAGGGGTGAAGTGCGCCCAGACGGAACACAACAAGCGGAAGATTACGTCAGCCAAGCACCGGGCCGTGCATAGCTGGCAAAAGCAGGGTGTCGGTAACAAGCTTTACCATATCGGGGTTTGGCGAATCTCGGCCACCGGACCCTGATCATCGCATTCGGTATAGCCTCCCATGCCAATAGATAGATATATTTCACCACAATCTTCGTTGTTAATAACGATCTCGTTTTTCATCTTTTACTATAGGACTATACCCCATATTGTGCGGCGTATTCTATCAGAGTACCATCGGTAGTAGGGAAATTGAGACATGCCCTATGTACTCTTCAGGGTCCGCTCCTCATGTGCGACTGTCGGACCTCATATTGGTGCTGGTACGAAATATATAGTTAATCACCTCCTACTAATCTCTCCATGATCACCGCCATCACCGCCATCACCGTCATCACCGTCATCACCGCCATCACCAATCACCGTATTTTTGTCTTTTCTACTTCAATACCAACCTGCTGTTGGGGATATCGTAGCATGGTACGGAAGGCTACATACTTTCTTGGAGCATAGATACGCACAATACGGACTTCCATATCAAATATTGGCATCACCGTTACCCCTATCCTATTCAACTTCAAACTATTCGACTTACAGGAACATTCCTCAACCACTCGGGGACCAGCCCCTACTAACATTGTAATCCCCACCAACAAGCGCCCTCCTACCCGCCAATTACCCACCAGCGGACTCTCACATCTGTAAAATCTTCTCCACCATCTCCACCGTGCCTTTTCCGGCGCTATCGGTTTCGGCACTACAACCGAAGAACAGCCACATGGGCAGCCGGTAATAAATGGGAAGCGAACTTGGGAAACACCCCTTATGATCCAAGCTCCTCCTATGCAAGACCCCCGTGATCTAGAAAAGCCAAAACGGTTTTGCAATGTCTGTACGTACGTACCAAGCAATTCAACGAGATGACTGTATCCTCTCAAACAGACAACAGGACTCCAAACAAGAAGTCAAGGTGATACAAGAAGCAGTAGTAAAAGACGGTATTCAATCAAACCAGTCTGACGAACTCATCCTTATCTAGAAAAAAAACCCACTGCTCCTTTTCAAGTTTATCTCCTGCTCTCGCACGATGCCCAACAATATGGCACTATCCCCTCTAAGCGCCGGATCTCTGCGGAACATTAGTGCACTTCCAACATTCCTCCCGAGACTACCACGTGGGCAAGGCCGTTGCGGTCGCCAGTATGTGTCCTACGGCGCATACATCCCCTAACCATGCAAAGAAGAGAACAACGATGTATCCAAGAATCCAATTTCCCAAGAAGCAACCTATACTACTACAACTATTCAAACACCCAAATACGTCCCACTAGCAATCTTCTTAACGCTCGACACGTCCTTCCACCCGACAGTCACGCTCGTCGACCGTCCACTTTCCTCCCCATCAGCATCAGCAAACGGATCCGAATCTCCTGACTCGTGCTTCGTCTCTTTCGAAGTACTCATTTGGCTTACAGTGAGGCCGCTTCCGAACGTCAGGGCTTGCTCTCCAACAATTTCCCATCTAGCTTCACAGTTCCCAGGCTTCGCCTCCGCCTCGGTGAAGAAACGTGCGCGCAGTGTTTGCGCGGGTTGGTCACGTGACAATGTTACGTCGCCCAGGCGCCAATAAATGAGACCTTTTTCTTTTGAGAAGTTGCCCACGGGTTTCGACTGACAGGACAGTGCTTGGACCCCTGGTTCTAGACGGAGAATCAAGACCACGTTGCGGAGGGTTACGCTGGTAGCACTGCCAAGAGCAAATTGTGGATTCAGAGAGTAGTGCAGTAGCGCCGATGTTTGTGTGGCTTCGGTTTTCCAGGCCGGTGAAAGAACAACTGGCGCAAAGGTCGCGAGGTTGCTTGGATCAAGATGAACCTGATAATGAAACGCGACGGACGTCTTTGTGATTCGTGCAAGATCCACGGTATAGCTTCCCGGCGAATCACTTACCTGCTCGATAAAAGCAGGATTAGGGGCGACCTTCTCTAGAACGGGGAAGTTCTCTAATCGGATCGTTTCAGTTCCGAAAGGCGTGGATAAGTCGACGGGATTATATGCTAACGCAAGCTGCCCTATTACCATGGCCTTGGTCACAGTCCCATGCTGGAACCATGCGCTCACCGTCTCGACAAGAGATGAGTTCAGTCCGGGCCTATGCATATCGGGATGCTTAATCGTAGTGCTTGCAGAACTACTTAAAGAGTGGCCAGATCGTACAGACTGTGTGTCTGAAGCCGCGTGGTTATGATCTAGGAGCATTGGACGATGAGAAATCTGGAACGGTGGTGAGGTTGGCTGAGGAGGTGGTCCTGGGGAGGGGAAAGCCGCGCTGTTATTGGATCCCAGGGGGGGCATCGGAGGAATGGGGTTCTCTCCGATGGTGGTGAATTCTGGGCTGGCTGGATTAGGCACAAATATTGTGTTCCGGACATCTCTTCGACCCCTCAATGTCCCTGTTCTTTTTGTAGGTGCAGCTTGCTAGAGAACGATCAGTGTGCATAGATCTTATATGTCTATAATTTATACATACAGCTCTCAGCGTATTAGCCAAACTCGCTAAAGCAGCATCCGCATCACCCTCTTCCTCTTGGATAGGAGCATTTCTAATATCGAGTTTGAACTGGGGCGTCGGATTTTCATACGCCCTGTATAACGGGTTAGATAGCTTCAAGAAACAAGGCTGGGGATCACTACATGTTTGCTTCCCTTTCTGCCTCGGTTATGGCATCACTCGCTGAGGGAGGGACAGAGAAGCCCTCTGAATCCTTCTCGGACTGGATGGAAGGTTAGCAAATAGCATAATCACAGACGTTCCAATGAAATTACCTCTGGTACTAATTCTGCCGTAGCTGGAGGCACCAAGTCTTCCTTCAGTTCTAGAATAGTTTCTTGATGTGTTTGATGTGTTCCGTTCATGGCAGAAGATGAAGATTCGCCAATCGAGTCAGTGGATGGACCATTCGGTCTGTCATTGCTTAATCGACGTGTCTGCTTTGGGGATGCCGAGACGTCCATGGCCCGTGGAGTGGCTGACATTCTCCGCGCAGGCGATACCGGTCTGTCGGGGGAGTTTGGGACAGGCTCTTTCCCTTTACCCTTTCCGAATCCGCTAAATGCTGCACTTAGATTATTGGAGGACGACTTCCGTTCTGGTGAAAGTGGCCGCCCATACGGATGGGTACTTTTGCGGCGCCCTAATACTGTACCGAACCGTTTGAGACTTTGGAGACCTCCGTGTTTTTGAGGTTGCTCATGTACTTCCGAGGTTAGCGATTACCCAATCTTATCCAGGTCCATGTACCTACCGGAACCGCTCTTCTGACTCATAGTGTCATCATTATGAGGAGGAGGTGTTGCTGGAGGTGGCGCCAGATGTCGTGTCGGCATATTTATACTACTAGTCTTTCGACCTACCTGGGACTTCTGTCCGCTCTGCTGCCTTAATGCCCACGTTTTGATTTCGTCTGCCGTCTCCACATTGAGTAATACATTTAATGTTTCCTCTGCGATGACCCTGTGCTTTTCTACTTGGTCGACCTCATGGGTTTGCAATTGAGTTAGCACGTCGCGGAGATGGTTGAGTCTGCTTTCGTCTACTGCTTGCAGTTGCTCGAATATATATGGAGCTTGCGATTCCCACTCTTGGGATTTCTGTTCCACGTCCGATACAGCGTTCGCGACCTTGTTGGCTTGCGCTTTCGTACCCTTGTCCCTTAATTTATCCGCTTTTTTTTTAGAGGTTTCAATATCCTTGGCCATAGCCACAAGGTTACCGGACATATTGGATATATTCTGTACCTCTCGATTTGTGGATGTAAATTCTCGAAGTGGTCGCTCGACGTCGGCCTCGATCTTTTGGGCAAGTTGGTGATGGGAGTCGGCGAGTGATTCTGTCGCGCTGACAATCTTCTGCCATGGTATCGAAAATATGCTACAACTGTCAGTATGTTGCTATTAAAGGCAATCGAACAGTCGTTCACGTACCCTAGGTCCGACGACTCATCGGGTGGATGTTTGTTTGCCAATTTCTTAAGGCCTTGAACATAAAGCTCTTCCACGCGACGCCGTTCCTACCAGAGCAGTGGTCAGCATCTAAACTAAACCGAGCAACGAGAAGGACTACCGACCTGCAACCAATCTGCAATTTGTCCATTGAGCTGACTGACATGTCGCATTCGGTCATTGAAGACATTTACAGCTTGCGCCGGCGAGAGGGAGTCCTGTATGGATGAGGTCAGAGGTGGAGAATGCAGAGAGCCGGCGCGCAGCTCACCAGCAACGCTGAATATTCCTTGCGGTCCATGGCAGAGTATTCGAGGGAAGGCGCGCGGCCAGAAGAAGAGTGTTGGTAAAGATATTCACATAGAGGTAATGGTCGGTATGGTAGGTGTACTCGATATGCAGGGAGCTTCGCGGAGCTCTGGAGGTAGGGTTCGCTGTCACTTGTGTACTGAGCCTGGCCCTTTTACGTTAGTGAGCTCCCGGAATAGCCGTAGTGCGGGTTGGTTTGAGCTGACGTAGAGCTATTTGCGGATGTCAACCTCCGAAGACTCGACACCAGACGGATGCGAAGGGAAGAATAATATGAAGACGCACGATGGGGCCAGAAATATAGCTTAGAATAACGAGAGAGCTTTTTGATGTTCAAAGGCCGAGTGAACGGTGCACAGTGAATGGTGGTGAATGGAGTTGCAAGGTGGACACTTGAGGACCCGTTCGTCTAGTGCTCGTTCGCATGTGAGGGCTTGGCATTTGTTTACATTTGGTGGGGATCTTCTTTCCTTCGATTCTTCTTTTTAAGAATCAAAGGTCCAAAGACTTTCGCTTTAGGATAACTATGTCGTCGACCGCAGTTTGGCGTTCTGCAATGGGCTTTTCAGAGAGGTTTTCGGCTGTCATGAAAATGCAAGTACCCTCCCGCTCCGCAGATGCCTAGCGAATGAAACCATCTTGCCGTATATTGATATTCCATACAATTACCTCATTTGCGATGCTACAAAAAGGGTTCCAAGCATTCACTCACAACCTTTATTATCACTTCTCATATAATCGAAACCACATATTTCGTGTGAAGGAGCTCACCGACTTATCGTCTCCTGAGATTAGTGGCATATTAGCGCCTACGGCTTCCACAGCTAGTTGTCAATGCAACTCCTAACCACGTCACAGGACATCTGCCTATCAAAGCTCTCAGCCATCAATGTCTCCAACTGAGGCTCGTAGCGCCGCAACAGCCTTGGAAGCAAAGCTCTACGACGAGGCGGAATCCACGGTATGTGTCGGCCATGAGCTGTCCGTAATCCTCGGTGGCAGTGACGATTAACTTAAAAACAGGAGGACTACGGGAGAAGGTGCGAGAATTCTATTGCTAATATCAGCCGAGAGAACGTTTCTCATGTTCGAGAAGATGTACAAATCTCCACTTCTCTTTTACTATGCTGGCCTGAGTTGACCATGTGTAGGATATGGAAGAATCGGAGCCAGGAACTGGGACTCCTCTAGACATAGGGAGCTATAAGCACGCTACATATTATCGGGAAGGGCTCTTTTCAGTCATCTATAGAGCTCCTGCTCTAGACCACCTAACATACTTTGCCCCAGACGCTCCCAAGAAGAGTAGAATCGTCGCTCTTAAGCTTACCACACCAGCCATGATGGAACCTCCTCACAACTCCGATTGCGAAGCCCGAATCCTTAAGATGGCCAAGTCACCCCATGTGATTCCTTTACTGGAAACTTTCCGTGAGGCGGGAACGCGGTTTGTACTGGTCTTCCCCTTTGTGCCATATGACCTGGCCCAGCTTCTTAAACAACAGCTGTTGTCAGAGCACCAAACAATCAAGTGCCTGCGTGATTTGTTCAAAGCGCTCGAATTTATACACCGACACGGCATCATCCACCGGGATGTTAAGCCCTCCAATATCTTGCTCAAGTCATTGGACGGCCCAGCTTATTTGTCGGATTTCGGAATTTCATGGGCTGCCAATGTCCCAGGGATTGAACCAGCGGACTCAAAGATTACAGATGTCGGTACTACGTGCTACAGAGCGCCAGAATTGCTGTTCGGCAATAAGAAATACGGCTGCAGCCTCGACCTCTGGGCTGCAGGATGTACAGTGGCAGAGGCTGTAGTCCCTGGTCACCCAACACTGTTCGAGGCTGGAGACCTGGGGAGCGAGCTAGCACTCATTCAGAGTATATTTAAGAAGCTCGGAACTCCAGACCTGACCGTTTGGCCAGTATGTCGAGTTTAAAGCCTGATATCCCGTATACAATACTGACATTGCGTAGGAAGCTGCCAACCTTCCAGACTGGGGGAAAATGGAGTTCTGGAAGTACCCTCCGAAATCTTGGTCGGAATTGCTGCCTGGCGCTCCGGCCATGGCCTGCCATTTCGTCAGTCAGTTGGTTCGATTCGAAAGTGCGACACGGATGGATGCAGCTACGGTAAGGGGGAACTACTGTCCAGGACCAGTCAACCGGCTAATAATCTAGATGATTCTGCATCCCTTTATCGCTATCTAGCTTTAAATACCAATCGCAGGAACTAGGTACTGTTGCCAGGAGCAAGAGGTATGTTTAGGGCCAGGTGGCGTCGAAGCTGGAGTGAACCTTGGAATACTCGGGTGGAGCTCTCAACGTTGCTAGCGTATTTCAGCCCTATGCACCCCACGATCTGCAACGGCATGGTTCAATGGTTTGCTTCAGCACAACCTTATACAGGCGAGGATATAAATGATTCATATAATTGCGTGGTAAAGCATACTGACGGGTGTTCCATCCGAAGTAGTAATTGATGAATGTGATTGTACGTAAAGCACGTGAGACATAATTGGCAGCCCGCTCGGGAGGACCCCGCCAATCACGGCAGGGGTACAGCAACCTCGATCTTCAATAAGGGTCCTCAAGTCCCACAGCTCGCTGTCAATACCACAACAACAAACCTCACCTACACCCCCTTTTTGTCTACCTTTTGGAAACACCACAAATTCGCAGGTCTGGCTTATATTTCTTACAGACTTCGCTGAATGTTGGTTTCTCTCTCGTAGCAGCTCCGCCACAGCTGCGCCGACTAAAACACCCCGCTTCAGGCCTCCGAACAAGATCCCACCTTCGGTCATCCGAGTCCGCTTGTTTCACATAGGATCTCAAAATGGCGTTCCTGTTCAGATCCAGGCAGAAGAGCATTCCAGAGCTCTCAAGCTCAACCAAGGATCTAATGCTCAAGCTTGGAGCTGTGGACAAGCTCGATAAAAAGGTCAGACGCTTCGAACGCTACACTAACCTACGGCTAACTGTACACCCATTAGATTGAAGAAGAACTAGCTCGAAATCTCAACCAGATGAAAATCGTACTGCAAGGAACTCCTGGTATTCCCTTCATCTCTTCTGGTCCACCCCCAAACCCCTTCGAAGGCATTACATTTCGCCTTCAAACTGATCCAGAGGGAAACTTACAAGAAGCAGAAGCAGAAGTCAGTCCCGAGCAGGTGTTTCATCTCATATCACTCATCGTCAATGACGACCTCCTTTTCTCCCTCGCCAACAACATTCATAAACTTCCGTTCGAGTCCCGCAAAGATGCCCAAGTCATAATCTCAACCGCATTCCGATACAGAGCACCTAACGCACAATCGGCAGAACCTCAAGTTCTTCAGCATGTCATAGCCCATCGGCCCGAGATCATAACCTCTTTGTGTAGAGGTTATGATCGGCGTGAAAGCGCTATGCCTTGTGGCGGGGTGCTTCGTGAAGCTCTCAAATACGATGCAGTCGCTGCCCTGATTCTCTACCACGAGCCAGACAAAATGCTAGACCTGGCCAATGTGGACCCAAGTGTGCCGGCATCAGGGGAAGGAGTGTTCTGGAGGTTCTTCGAATGGATCGACAGAGGCGCGTTTGAAGTCAGCGCAGATGCATTCAATACATTCAGGGTATGGTTAATCGTTTTGTTATTCAGCATTCAGACTGGCTCAATTACTACTAGGACATCTTGACTAAACACAAACCCTTGGTCGCAACATTTCTGCAAACCAACTTTGACATGTTCTTCGCCAAGTACAACACCGTTCTAGTCCAGTCAGAGAGCTACGTTACAAAACGTCAGTCTATCAAGCTTCTAGGCGAAATCCTGCTCGACCGAGCAAATTACAGCGTCATGACCGCATACGTCGAATCAGGAGAGCACCTTAAAATAATCATGAAGTTGTTGCGTGACGATAGGAAAATGATCAACTACGAAGGATTTCATGTGTTCAAGGTTAGCCATCCCAGAAATCAATTATCTCCAAAACAAATTGCTGATTAATTGAATTGGTCTTTGTCGCCAACCCCAACAAATCTGTAGCCGTCCAACGTATCCTCATTAGTAACAAAGAAAAGCTCCTTCGCTTCTTGCCTACGTTTCTCGAGGATCGAACAGACGACGACCAATTCACTGACGAGAAGGCCTTTCTCATTCGCCAGATCGAGCTGCTACCGGCTGCACCAGTTCCAGCGCCATCTGGCTAGATTTCATTTGCCTATCTTGCTTACAGTACCGGCTGGTGATATCTCCAGCACAGCCGGACTTTAGTGGATTTACTCTCTTGCATAGCTCCGGCGTTTGTAGGTCGTCCGAATCATACATTAGAGAGCATGCCTGGATATCGGGTAGTAACGGTGTCCTCATTGAACTGAAGAAGAATCTCTGGTGTTATTGTTGGGAAAGGAATGCCCACCTTCAGGATACAGAACAAGGTAGCCGATGGGAATTTATCAACCAATCATTTCCTCCTACTTCTGAGAAAAGCAGTAATCTAAGATAAGTGAATCATGCGTATCGCCAAGCTAGAATTATGCATCCGGTTTCCATCAACCGGTAACAAGATTACATATCCCCGGTCTTGGTAGAACCGAGAGATCAGTGAAACTGTAACGTTACTGAGGTAAAACAAGGACATGTGTGAGATTACCAAAACGGTGAAAGAGGATATATACACCCTCTTGCAACGATCACCATGATAGTTAATGGTGACGGTGAAGGCAATGTTACGGGAGAGTGCGGACGGAGAAACTTCTGTTTCAGATGCTAAATTTGGCTTTCATCTGACTTGGTGATACGGTGAAGACTGTCTGTCCACTGTCCGTGGGTCGGAGTGTTTATCCTACATTTTGCGAAGTGAGAGACCTCCTTAACAACACATCGCTTTTTTATGCAATTATCCATTGTGAGTATTTTCGCGCCGGAACAAATTTCCTAATCCACGACTATCCAGGTGTCTAGCCCGCTACATCCTACACGATTGACCGTTACTGGTGCCAAGCCCCTAATCCCCCGTGACCTTGAAATGCCCGCGTGCCGTCCGGCATGTCATTAGAAACTGTGGTAAATCAATGGCTACATCAACACTCTTCCCTTCCACCTGATGCTCTGCGACCTGCCGATGAGTTTCCGCTCGCGACGATATCGAACCCTCCGTCTTCCTCTTCACTCTTCGGCGACGACAACGACGACGACGGCCATAGCAGTCGCCCTGACGTAGCCAAGCTCATACACCCCCCTACTCCTATTATGGGGGAGGACCCTGTGACGAATACGAACCACGCCCGTCGTCGGAGTGCTTCTTTAGCAGGTGTGGCAGGAGGAACAACTTCGACAGGAAAGAAACATAGGAAACACCGATCTACGGGAATAGGCGAGGTGAACAAAGCCATATCAGAGGACGGACATTCCGATTCTTCTGGAAAGACGGAAAGCGAAGACCTTGAGTTGGATGATATGGACTCAGATGGCCGATTCGAGGATGACGAAGAGACTGGGCTAACTGGCAACGACAGACGGCGGAGGAGGAGGAGGAAGAGGCGGAATACCTTGCTTGATCAGAGGGTTGTGGAAGATGTGCAGTTCACGAAAGAAGAGGAGAAACTGGCAAACCAGAGTTTGATTCACTCTATGTTAATAAATGGCGTGTTAATCCTGCTATGGTGAGTTTATTTGCGATAGGAAACTTGGGAGTCAGCAGGGGCAATATGTGCTGACATTTGACAGGTACCTTTTCTCGATATCGATATCCGTCTACAACAAGTGGATGTTTAAACAAGACAAAGGGGATGGCAAGACGGAGCACATCTTCCCGTACCCGCTGTTTACGACATGTCTGCATATGGTTGTTCAGTTCACCTTGGCATCTCTGGTCCTGTTCTTTATCCCTTCACTTCGTCCTCGACATGATTCCATCAATCCTCACGCTGCCCAGGAGGAAAATTATGACTCGAAAAAGCCACTCATGACAAAGTGGTTCTATTTAACTCGTATCGGGCCCTGTGGAGCAGCGACCGGTATGGATATTGGGTTGGGAAATACTAGTCTGAGGTTTATATCGTTAACATTCTTCAGTAAGATCTGTCCGGGTACTTGAAACAGGCCTTCACTAACCTGCTCTTAGCCATGTGCAAATCGTCTGCCCTAGGCTTTGTCCTTTTCTTTGCCTTTCTTTTCCGTCTGGAACAACCATCCTGGCGGCTTGTTTTCATTATTGTAGTCATGACCTTGGGGGTTGTCATGATGGTTGCCGGTGAGGCAGCATTCCACACCCTAGGTTTCATCCTCGTCATGTGCTCTGCCTGCTCTTCAGGTTTCCGTTGGTCCCTGACCCAGATTCTCCTTCTCCGCAACCCCGCGACCTCCAACCCCTTTTCCTCTATTTTCTTTTTAGCGCCTGTCATGTTCCTTAGCCTGATTATTCTTGCTATACCTGTTGAAGGATTCGCTGCCGTAAGTGAGGGACTCTCCAAACTCTTTGAAACCAATGGCCATCTCCTTGGAATCGGCATGCTCCTTTTCCCCGGCTGTTTGGCATTCCTGATGACCGCGTCTGAGTTCGCTTTGCTGAAGCGAACGAGTGTCGTAACACTGAGTATATGCGGGATATTCAAAGAGGTGGTCACAATCTCAACGGCAAACCTTGTCTTTAATGATCCACTTACTCCGATAAACATATCCGGTCTCATAATTACCATTGGAAGCATCGCCGCCTACAACTACATGAAGATTAAGAAGATGAGGGAGGAGGCTCGAGTAGAGGCCCATCTTGCTACAACCGAAGGTTACGCACCAGTATTACCTGTTGACGATGATTCCGGCCGCACTTCGATTGCAGGGGCAAGGCCGGAAGATCGCATTAGGAGTAGCTTGAGTTTGAGAACCGGCCTGCCGGCACATACTCCACCGCAGAACAGCCCCTTGAGAGCGTCACCAGTAAAGAGGCCCGAAGACCTGGACTGATTTGAACTCTCATTATAATTTTCTTTTGTTTATACTGTCACACCCTACATTGGTGGGTCACGAATGTTTGGGAATAGCATTATTTGGCGTTTTCTACGGTTGATCGTCTGGGGGGTGGCTCTACATGTTAAGTCGCCTTACACACTTGGATTTGCTCATGGCGGATATATCCAGTAGAAACTACGATTCTATTACCCTTGCCGGAACGCAGTGTACTGGTTACTTGAATAGAATGTAAACACGATCTCGTCTGATCTGAGAGAGAAGTCTAGCTTAACGAATCCAATAGTGAATTGAAAATCTGCAACGGCTGATTGGTCGTAATGTACAAGGTGTATGTCGTCAGTGTCCAAGCTCCGGGCAAACGACTGGGGGCACAGCTCTAAAGTCCGGCACCCCGCAATCCTCACAGGACCTCACTTCTCCAGACTACAAGTTCCGCTGCTCCTGGAGCTTTCTTTTAAAGTTGCCTATCGTATCCAAAGCTATTACCCCATTAGAATCATGGCCTCAGCGACTGGAATTCCCGAGAGAGCAGACCGCATCCATAATGAAGAGGAACCGTTGCTCGGCAGGGCCGGAGATGCAAGTCAAGAGGAGGGAAAGCCGTTCCTTTTGAATCTATGGATAGGTACGTCTGTGCCTTTCTAAATTTGGTTCTTAAATTTTAAAGGTCACAAGCTAAGTTCGATAGGAACCGCTCCGATTGCTCAAGCAGGAATCTGGATTGTAAGGCAACCTCACGCTCAATCATCACGATATATCTGACGATATTATAGCTGGCCGCGATAGTATGGGGTGCTATCTTCTCTCATAAGTTGATCTTCTTCTCAGCGCATCCACTACTCAACTCCGTAAGTATCTTCCAGCTTACCATAGCCTACTGCCAAACTAACACTCTACGCCATAGGCCGGTCTACTCCTCATGTCCCAAGCAACCCTCGTCCTCCAACCCACCCATACGGCCGAGCAGAAACGTACTGGAACTCTTTACCACTTCGGCTTCAACCTTCTTGGATTCTCATCCCTCCTCTCCGGCTTCATCATCATCGAAATAAACAAGCGCGGTCCCGGGCACGAGCACTTCACTTCACCCCACGCAATCATGGGGTTAACAACTTACATCCTACTGATCATTCAAGCTTTGATCGGGTTCACGCAGTACTTTACCCCAAATCTATATGGCAATGTTGATAATGCGAAGAAAGTGTACAAGTACCATAGAATGCTTGGTTATACCATCTTCACGCTGGGGCTTGCGACGGTTTGTGCGGCGAGTAAAACATATTATACGGACAAGATTCTAGGAATTCAGCTTTGGGCTGTGCTTGTTGCTAGTGTACTTACGTTGGCGGGGATTTTGCCTAGGGTTAAGTTGCAAAAGCTGGGATTGAAGCAGTGAGTACATTGGTGCATGAGGAGAGCTTGATAAAAGCCATGACAGGGACCAGGAATGAGGCGGGGATTCGGGCACAGGGCCTACCAGGGAAACTGAGAGGGTAATATTCTTTTCCACCATTATTACAACCTGCATTTGCTTTTTCAAGGTCAGGCATATATTGAAGGACGGGCTTCGGAACATAGGCGCCAGGATCTATTCTGTTGAAATTCTACCATGCCTTTATCCTATTAAGACATTGTCTCCGGAGTGCAAAACGTTACTTCTCTTTCTAAACGAAAGAGAACAACTAAATAACTTACCTTTCTGACTGCATAGGGATACATATTCGGATAACTAGACTATAATGATAGGATGTCAGCTTTATCTTAATTTGTTAGAAAAAGGACTTAAGAATGCACGTACTGTTTTCAAACGCTGCTATGTCTCTTATTTTCTTCTCAGGCATTCTTGAAGCGTACTGCGATTTAAAGGTCAGGAAATAGGCCTCAGGCTCTACTTGCTTGCAAGTCCTCGAACATATGTTCTGGAGAGTAATAGTACCGGAGTAAAACAGAAAAATGTTTTCTCTATTAAACGGGAGTGAAAGATATGTTACTGGCCTGATGTCTCCATCAGCACTGAGTGTCAACCTGACGTTTGGTTAAATTCTAAAATCAAAGTACACTTCCTAATCTACACGGACCACAAGGGCCAATCAGATGATGACATAATTAGGCGACGAGAATGGGTGAATAGATCTCCCGGTCACCCCCACCTAATCTTCGAGTAAACCCTTACAAGCGCATCTCCGCAAGGAAATCAGGCACATCCAAGACTTCCCCGCCTTCTTCGACGTTAAACTTTACCGGGGTATTTCAGGACACCTATCCCCCATGACGCAAATCCCTTGCAAAGAGCCAGCCGAGAGACCGAGGCACATATGGGTTGCACATGATACCCAAACTGAGTGGGATATAGATAGGACTACGGCTACAACTGGAAACCACCTATTTGGAAGTGGATAAATCGAAACCTGGAGCTTAGAGATGTCACCGTTAGTGCACTGAAGAGCGGATATTTCGGCTGCAAACGGGTTTCCAGGACCTTTAAGGATTTGGTATGCTATGACGATGACGCCAGCGCTCTTTATTTGCACCGTCTACCCCTCTTGACTGTTCGTTCGAGGGCTGACTGAGACAAAAGATAGAAGTCCAAATATTTATATTGGGTAAGAGACAAGGGAAAGATTGGGAACTCTTCAAGATGCTCCAACCAAACACCCTCGAACTCACCCCTTTTAACCTCATCATCGGCCTCGCCGTCATCTCTATCATCTACAACACCACGAAGCAAATCCTCCGCAACCACCGCATCCGCAAACTCGGCGCCCACGCCCCCGTCCGCCACACCCTTCTCCCCTATGGCATTGACATGGTCTACGATACTGTGCAGCATGCAGTCAAAGACCAGACCCGCCAGATGTGGGATGAGATGTTCAGGAAGTATGGGAAGGGTGGGTTTACGGTGGAGGCGCAGCTTGTTAATAGGTTGATTTTGACGGCGGATCCTGAGAATATTAAGGCGATTTTGGCGACGCAATTTAAGGATTTCGGAAAGGGGGAAGAGTTTCGGAGGGATTGGTATCCGTTTCTGGGGAATGGTAAGTTTCTTTTTGATTTTGGGGGAAACCATGAGGATGACATGTCACCATTGGGGCTAGTCATGAAGCGGTGAGCATTGCTACGCCGTAAAAATCCACATACATCGAACATCGTTAAATGGTGGTGATTGTATCGATATGGGGTGGGCATCTCTGTGCGACAGACATGGATATATACTGGTATGTACGACGGAATGCTGACCGTCTATAATATAGGTATCTTTACCACCGATGGCAATATGTGGCACAACTCCCGCCAACTTATCCGTCCTCAATTCATTAAAGACCGCCTTAGTGATTTGGATATCTTTGAAGAGCACTTCCAGGCCTTTACCGCAAAGATTGGCAATCAAGGGAAAGAAGTAGATGCCTTGGATATATTTATGCGGTACATCTTCCTGGAACCCCCCTTTATAGGCATACACTGACCGATATCCAGGTATACACTAGACGCAGCAACTCACTTCCTCCTCGGGCGCAGCGTCGACTCCATCAACAACCCAGCCGTCGACTTCGCCAATGCATTTGCCAACGCTCAGCGTGTGCAGAGCTACGTTGCTCGAGTAGGGTACGCAATTAATCAAGGGACCGTTCAAAGCCGCTATCCACCGTGTACTAAGATATCCCAGGCCCCTTAACTGGCTCGTCCCAAGAAAGCGAATGGGTTTCTTCGACTCCATGAAAATCATCAATGACTTCATAAACCCTTACATTGATGAAGCACTCCGTCTACCCCCCGAGGAGCTCGAGAAGAAAACGAATCACGACGAGGGCTACACCTTCTTGCACGCCATTTCCGGATACACGAAAGATAGGACTGTGCTTCGGGATCAGATCATCTCCATCCTCCTCGCTGGCCGTGATACAACGGCATGCACGCTGACTTGGACCATCTATGAACTTTCTCTCCAACCCCACATCACCGCAAAGCTGCGTCAGGAGATCATCAACACCGTTGGTCTCGAGCGCGCCCCGGCATATGATGATCTCAAAGACATGAAATATCTTCAGCATGTCATCAACGAGACCCTGCGGCTCTACCCGGTGGTGCCGTTCAATGTGCGATTTGCGCTCAAGGACACCACCCTCCCCGTTGGCGGTGGTCCTGACGGCACGCAACCCATTGGTATCCTCAAGGACACACCGATTGGCTACTCGACGCTCATGATGCAGAGACGCGGGGATTTGTATCCGTCTGAGGCGAGTGGGTTCCCGCATGTGGATCAGTTTGTGCCGGAGAGGTGGGATGGGTGGACGCCTAGGAGTTGGACGTAAGTTCTGGATCCTCTCCTATTTACGCCTGAACCAATACTCTCTTACAGAAATCCGAGATGTAGAACATGCTAACTATTAAACAGATATATCCCCTTCAATGGCGGCCCCCGCATCTGTATCGGCCAGCAGTTTGCACTCACCGAAATGGCGTATACACTTGTTCGCCTCTTCCAGCGGTATGAAACGGTAGAGAATCGGATGAACGGACAGGAGGCGGGGATGCACAGTGATATTGTGCTGCAGCCGTCGAATGTTGTTAAGGTGGCATTTTTGCCGAGTAGGGGGAAGCAGTGAGATGATGAGAGATGATATGACTTGGAATAATTTAGATGACATTTGAATTTGAGTTTATTATATACCTAATGGTTGACTATGAGAAATGGGGTTGAGTTTGATGATTGGATGGTATGTGGAAAGAGGATGCCATGATTTTTTCTCGCGATGTCAGTTCAGACTCGAGTGGGTGCAAGACAGAATCCACAAGCTGTATACAACAGAACCACAAATCAGCGTGCACAACTTACTTTGTATAAAAATTGATAAAGAACATATACATCCCGATCAATTTCTTCAATCAGATTAAAGTCAAGATCCACAATCACCATTGGTTTCCCCACTTCACTCTCACCGCCAGCATCCCACGATTACCAATATTGATAACCACTGCACAGTTCCTTTGATATCTTCTCTCTTCCTCTCCCTCTCCCCCTCTCTCTCTTTCTACATGCTGGAATCTACTATTCCACTCTCAGTCCTTCGTTGTATTGATGTTTGTCTTCGCACAAACATCGGCAACACTAACCTCAGGGTCCCCTCCCCATCACCCAGGTAACCCCCCCCCCCCCCAAAACCAAGATCATCGGTGCGTAAGAGACTTTCCTACCGTCCGGCCGAGCCTCTCAGGAAAAAATGTGAAAATCGATATGAAGGTGGGTCTTCCTTGTTAGAAAATGGAGGGGGTTGGGTAGTCTACACTGTTACGTCGTAAAAACTAATTGGCCGTCTTTTCTCTTTCTTCTTCACCGCTTGAATGTTTATGTTTCCATATCCGCCGTCTTCCGTGCTGGCATTGTGTTGTATTTGGGAGCCGCTGAAGGGACAATGGAACATACACAGTTGATCCATTTATATGTTCAAATGGAGGACGGGAAGCGGCCAGCAAGAAAGAAAGTGAAGGTGAAAGGAACAATTTCATTATTTGAGCCGACTTCCCGATCCGGAATTATACCGTCGTGGTAAGGATTTCTCCCCCACCACCTTGCGTTTCTCACACTTTCTCTTCTTCCCCTACTCTTTATCTGTCTCCTCCACCTCTTTACAGACTCCTTCTGATCCAATTCTCTTCCCAGAGGAATCGTCGGTGCATTACATTCATTTCACTCACTCTTAAGCACAGAAAATGCGATTGGTTCAATGCATTCATGAAAATCTAGCAACACCAAACATCCTCCTCCGAACCTCGAGTCCTACAGATGGCATTCCAGACCAGTGTACACATCTCCCTCATATTCACCCAAGACGCTAGGTCACAACAACAGCCACCGGCCATCCTACCCCAGTGGATGCACAACAACAAGCCGGCACTCCATCAGCGGGACCCACCATACACGAAGTCGGAGTCAGACAACAAGGAAAGAGAAGAGAAGATAAAGGAGACTCCGCCATACACACTCGCACAACGATTAGGGATTAGCCTTCCTATGTCATTGCCAGTCGTGGTTTCGTAAGAAAAAAGCAAAACCCGATCCCATTACCGGAGGACGGACACCCTCGTTTGGCCAATCCCTACATTCGTTATCGTTTGTTTGTCGTCATCGATGAATCCGTGCCGTCCATCATGGTAACGTGTCGTCATAACTGAGGAAGAAGAGAAAACATAGGGAACAAAGGGAAAAAGGAAATAAGTGGGGTGGGGTAATGGTGAGCAAGGGTATGTAAAGGAGAGTGGAAAAAGAAAAAAAAAAAAAAAAAGGGAACAGCCATAGTCAGGAAGGCCACACAATTGGTGGGATCCAGGACCCTTGGGTGTACAACAGGATGCCGCCGCCCCTAAGAACGATCTGCTGATGGGAAGAAGGCTCGGGAGCCAGAGACGAGCCGCTGGGATGCAAGAAAGACACAGAGTCCGAAGACACCGCCACCTATCCAGACAGACAAGCCGTCGTTCAGGCCTGGTGAGCCAATGCCTGAGAATTATTGGGAACAATGGGCATCTGCTGCTACTACTCTCCACTGACACCGATTCTGCGTAACAGTAGGGAATAGTAAAAGAGACATGATCCATCATCGTCCCGAACTCCCATCATGATATCAGGAAAGAAAAAGCAAGGAAATGACCATTCCTCAGTATGGGCAGAAATTGTAAAAAGAAAAGAAGTGTAAAGACAAAGGTTTGAGGAAGGCCGTAGGGAGTAGAGTGTAGTTGGGAAGAGCTGGAGGTATTATCCATGATGACAAAGGAAAAGAGCTTTTGGGTAAATAACAGGCAAGATGCCGCATGAGGTTTTCGTCGAGAACGCCGAGACCGGTTTCTGAGGTCGCCCGCCGATGCTAGAAACGCCGAGGATGCAAGAGCCGCGCAGGTATGAGCACATATTGCAGAAGGAAATGGGCAGTGGCAAGCCAGCCTAAGCAAGATGATCCGGGTCGCTTGACAAGCCAGCAAAGCGTTGCTCGAAGGATGCAGGCGCTTCGAATCCGTACGAAGTGGTTGTGCGAGGGAACGTCTTGTTGAACTGGAAGTTGCTTGACCGTCCGCCGAAAGGAGAGCCCAACCGGATGGTGGGTTGGCCATGAGCCATCCCGGGCGGAGTCTCGTCTTGATCGCCGTGCCAGGCGGCGCTCAGATGTTCGAACGACGTTTGAGACGTGGAGGAACTGCTTGCTGGTGGACTGAACATGGACGAGAGCTGCCTAGCTCCATCTTCCACGTCACCCAAACTGAATCCTCTGCTTCGGACACGGCGATGGCTGATCTCGGCCGGAGCACCGAACAGTTGGTTGATGAGGTTCACTCCGCTATTTTCCAATTGGTCGTCGAACTTATGCAAGGCGCGGCGCTTGAACGGGCGTGGAAGCGGCATGGGCGAGTGGAGCTCCAGAGGTGGGTCCAATCGTGGATGATTACCCTGCGCATGCCACGTCTGCGCAGCGGCGTGCTGACCCAAGCTCTGACCTGTCATCTGGGACATGGCTGCGAATGCGGATCCAAACATGTTGCCAATACCCAGGCCGATATGCAGCGACTGCGATTTCTGGTGAGCCGCGGACCGCATGTGAGACCAGTCATTCTGCTGGGGCGCAGCCCGAGGAGTGCCGTCATTTGCCAATTGGGAAAGCGGGTTGCCAAACTGCATGGAAGCGGCCGTGCTCGTCGCCAACGAAACGTTCATGTCGCGAGTGGAGAAACTAGCCGTCTCTCCAGGGAAAGGAGAAGAGAGATTCAGCCGTGAAGGATTTTCCTCTGCTGGCGGAGACGAACGTTCGGGCGAGACAGACTTGGAGTTGATGAGGCGCTGATAATGGGTTGAGAGGGAAAGTTGGTGCTTGCAGAGATAACGCAGCCTTTTCCGTGCTTCGGCTTGCGAGGGGAATCGTGAATATGGCCTTCTAGGGACAGGCGTGCTGTTACCACTGTTCGATGGTTTGAGCGTATCCGGAGTACCGAGCCGAGCTTGACGCTGAAGGCTGCTGATGGTGACCGAGAGGCTGCGAGGGCCCTTCCAAGTCTTGGTCGCCATTCTCGCAACGCGGTGGCATACCCCATTTGGAGGAACCATGCCTGGTGGAACTTTGAAAGGGGTAACGGTTGGATCCTGCAGATACATATTGTAAGTCATCCACAAGTGACGATCGAGATCATCGGTCCAGGCGGTGCGGGTTTTGTACTGCTTCGCTGCCGGCTGTTGACGGGTTTGAATGGGAGACTCTGCGAACTTGTACTTGTTGTCGGTTGCGTAGTATATGAAAGGATCTGCCATTTCTTCTTCGGGACTGGTAAGATTGTCACCGTAAGAAGGGTATGACCCGAAGCTACCTCTAGAAGAGGTAGAGGAGTCCGAGATTCCGGAACAAGATGACGCGGGCCTGCTTGCTGTGGCATTAGGTCGTTCCATGTTGGCCCAGGGTTGGAGTTCACCACAGTAGTTGTCCAGCGCCTTCATTATCTGCGCTTCGGGCGTCTTTGGAGGCGAGTACATGCGGCCAAACGTTGCAGCAGGAGCCAACAGACCATCGATCTGGTCAGGCGAGGGATAGGGGAGATCCAACTCTTGATCCGCCAGATAATCTGGGGCTTCGATTGTCGGAATTGGGTGGTCGAAGGAAAGACTAGCATCAAGCGCTGCTGCGTCGCTGAAATCAAATGCGGTGCGGCGGCGACGCACCTTGTAGGTCTGTCGTGGAGGCTTGGGCGGCTCCATTTCTTCGGGTTGAGAATCAGGCTCCGGTGTCTTGGGCAACTGGCCCTCTTCATAGTGAAAGGTAAAGTTGCGGGGGAGCGTGATGGAGAGTTGGGGACGTTCCGATGCCATCTTTGACTTTGAATACTGAGAGAGAGGTAGGTGTCAAGTTAGTTTTGCCAGTGCGTATCCAAATCCCTTGGTCGCAAAGTCCACAAAAGGGAACCAATTTCCAAAGCCCTGCGAGGAAGCTAGGACGAGATTGAGCAAGCAATACAGAAGTATTCAATGCATCCACTGTGGAGCCAAATCCAATGGCTGAATTTGCCTTGTTGTATGTAGGGATTGCGAAGGGTGTTTTGAATGCGATGGGTGACGGGGAGGTAGCAGTGGTTTTTGGGGGAGGGTGGGTGGGAAGCTGCGAACGCGACTGTGCGTGGGTACAAGACGTTACACGGAGCGGCGAACGAGTTTCGCAGCCTGGTTCAAGTCGTAAATCGCTGTCGCGTAATCTCAATCGCGTATGCGGGCGAGAATGATGGTCGTAAAAGGTGGAAGAAACGAAAGGGAAGGTGTCGCAGGCCAGTTGAGTTTGCTTCGAGCGCAGGTTGGCGCAGGTTGGCGCAGGCTGGCGCAGGCTGGCGCAGGCTGGTGCAGGCTGGTGCAGGCTGGTGCAGACAATTGGACGCTGATACGGACGCACGATCAACAAAAGAAGTCGTAGAAGATTCGAAAAAGACGTCAGGACAGTTGTCGCAGAGGATGAAGAGTCGTTAGGTGGGTTGCGCTATTCGTGGTCTGGGGTTTGGGGAAGTTTGTGGAGGCAGGAATTTGGCGGCGAAAGTGAACCACGGGGGTAAGAAGCGACAGCTCCAAGTTTCGTACTAGTCGAGCCGATTCCCCATAAGCTGGCGGAAGGGGATCGTTAGGATTGCCAAAAACACACAAAAGAAAAGGGTATCAGCGAGAGCGTGACCGATGATTTAGAACATGACTGATGGCGGTCGAGAGGGAAGAGGAGAGAGGGGAGAAGGGAGAGGGGAGAGGGTGGTGATGTTGGCGGAAGTGTGAGAAGGGAGAGAGAGAGTTGGCGAGAGACGAGGTGGTTGAGGGCCGACAAGACGAGGTGTTGGCTGGCTGCTGTGGGCGGAGGAGGGCGCTAAGAAGTCTACTAGCGGTAGAAGGTCCGCATGAGGTCGGTGCACCTGATGCCAAGCCACGATAAAGAAGCGAAAGCAGGAGCCAACTGCCAGCAAAAGGCGTGGAAAGGGCCCCCCAGCAAGCAAGCCAGCGACGAGAAAAAACAACACGCAGTAGTGCGCATTCCAGAGCATCTTCACAAAGCCGCCAGCACCATGCACATCGTCATTACTATCCAAGATGGAGTCTGTAGCAGGTCCCTTGCAGCAGACCAGCAGACCAGCAGACCAGCAGACCAGCAGACCAGCAGACCAACAGTGAACCCTCTCAATTGCAATGTTGCGCTCCCATAACGCCAGATAGACCAGCAGACACTGCCCCGGACTTTTCTGCCAGAACGCGTTCAAACCGCGTTGCTAGCGCGTTGGAGCGCAACGCTTTTCCCGAATCTCTGCACGCTCAACCCAAACTGCATCACTGCAGATGCCCAGAATTCCAGCGAGTGCAACACGCTACACCCCCCCTAACCCCTCTACCGCCCTACCCTCTTATC
>ML993916.1:0-57884 GCA_010093945.1 Delitschia confertaspora ATCC 74209
AAGTGCTCTCTCTCTCTAGATTCTAACTTTCTTCTTACGTTAGTTCGCATTCTTTGTTCTATCATAGTACATGGTGTGATAGCTGGAGATAGAGAATTCTATACTATTAATAAGTATACGAAATTCACGTAACTTGGCACCGTGGCATGAGATTATCAAGATCTCACGCTACTAGAATTAATACAACAATGTAAACTGCCTCAACCTATTTGAATTCACTTACTCTAATATTTTCTCTACTGGCTAAGTACTATCCACTCTCTTTACTTTAAAATTACTTATACAGTTAGCGTAAGCCAATACGAAGTGACAGTAACATGAATGGAAAGGTGTCTATTATAAAGACGATTGTGCTTGCTGCTGAGCTGAAGTTCCAATGGGCATTATATATATAGGCGGGGAGGCAAGAGTCATATGACCTTTCAGGCCGATAAATAGTATTATAGTCCTACTCCATTCTCTAACTACGATATCCCAGTTTAAGATAAAAGAAGTTATCTCTAATTATCCAAAAAATTAGCTTTATTTATTATTCTTTTACCTAACTATTATAGGTGTTATAGCACGCTCGCAAGCTCACGGGCAACCCTGTGGTGTGAGGAGAATAAGTTGAATCTATTACGAGAGTTTCGATATACGGAGTAGAGGAAAGTGCTATGTACGGTTTTATGTAGACTGTGATTAGGCGTTAAAGCAGTCAGGATGACCTCACTGACAGGCGCAGCACCATAATAGCGCATAATACCCATACCTGGATCCCTCACCGTAGGTTTTTTTTCTTATCTCAGTTCCAATTTTCCAATTTAAGTTACTCTCTGTTCTATCTTCTGCGCTATCAACATTCTTCAATATATATTTCCTTAAACGATACTCTAGGGAAAAGATTTCGAGAGAGTTAAATTAAAATTAAAACTCAGTTTAGAATAAAGCTTAGAACGCTAACGAAGAATGCGAGAGAGTGCTGGAATTTAGGATAGGAATAGAGCATTGGTAGAAGAAAAAGCGTAAGAAGGATAGTAGGAAAAGAGATTTATAAGAGAAAAAGGGAAGGATTAAGAACGTTAAGAAAAGTAAGTAAACTAAGTGTGACGGCTCTAAATTGTCAACTGGTTTAGGTTCTCTTTGAAGGTCACATGGCTCACTGCCTTACTAAATGGTGAGTGAGGCTCGCCGCCTGTCTTACTCTATATAAATCCTAGTTCTAGCTTTCCTTCCCAACTAACTCTATGTGGCTTGCCATATTTTAGCTCTTGCTCCGACGCTCTGCGCAGCGGCAATTCTATTTGTGAAGTGCTTCGCTTGTCATACATTGTAGGAGAGTAAATATATTAAGGAGAGGAGTCGGAATATGAGGATGAAGGGCGAATAGTTCAGAAGAAGAGTAGGCAGATTAAGTAGAATGGTAAGTAGGTATAGAAGAATGATAGATAGGTATAGAAGGAAAGTAAGTAGATTAAGAAGGCATTTTATAATTCCATAAGAGAAGAAACCTCCATAACAGCCGTAGTAAACAAAAGGGTATATAACCTTGACGCCTTACACCTCAATCCCTAATCATCCTTCATCCCTCATACTGCATCCTCAATCGCCAGCCTCCCAGGATTCCAACCTGGAAAGAACAATTGATGGCACCAGTATAACTCAACTTCATACTTATGATTCTCTCTCAGCTCACGCATCAGGGTTTCTTTAGCTTTGACCAAATTCCACAAGCTCTCAACAAAGCTCTTCTCCTCACCTTGCAGTGTCTTCAAGCCAACCATTAGCGGTGCCGCATTTTTGCATAAATGATGCCAATGCGCTAGCATAATCCGACAAGCGTAAAAATACGCCTCAGCGCGGGGGATGTAATTGTATCTCTTCTTCGCGCCCATGCGAATTGCATTACGCCTTGAATGGTCAAGTAACCATTCAGCGTGACTGAGCAGCACGGCCAGAGTGAGAAATATTTCGAACCATGAGTCGTGCAGTTCTCGTGAGTCTGAGGGCGTCATGGCGGTTTGGAGTTCGGAGAGTAACCGCTCGCGGATAGGTGAAAGGAAGTTCCGAATGACGATTTGATCGAGCTGGGCGTCCATCATAGGGGTTATGGGGAAGGTGTTGTAGAACGGATTTGCGGGGTCATCGGAGATGAAAGGGATGGAGAGGGAAGAGGGGGCGATGCAGATACGCCAGTCACGCTCGATGATGCGGCTTGCGGCGCAGAGCGAAAGAGCTTGGGATACTAAAGAGGCCTGAATCTCGGTTAGGATCTGATACATAAAAAGTTAAGACAGCGAGGACTTACAGGGTTGAAAGCAGCAAATAGTTGTGCTTGATCGAATATGCGCGTAGTAACCTCATTGGACCGCATCAATGTACTTCGAATGAATGCGCCCCTAAATTTCCTGATATACTCTAGCAGTCGATCTTGTGCCTCTTGCATGTCTGCAATACAGTAAGGCGGCATATCAAGCTTGTGTTTGACGCCATTGCTGTCTTTCCACACTCGATAAGTTATTTCTCCAGGTTCTGGTTCGTATAGTGCGAGCGAAACCTCCAGTTGTACGCCGAAATCTTGGGTGAGGACAACGCGGATTGGCTGCGCTTGTCGTTTTGCCAGGTCTACGAGAGAATCATAAACTTCGCGGCGTAAAGACTCTGGATGTCCTGGCGAAGGTTTGTCTCTGAAAAGTTGGGCTTCGATTATTTTGGCCGCGAAACACGGCATGGAAAGCACTCTGGATTTGCAGTTCCTACAACATTCGTATGGCGAATCAGGGCGGTCACAACGCTTCTTGGATAATTTGCAAGGAATACAGGCACCGATTTGGCGCGTTAGGGCGGTCTTGCGTCTATCCTCTTTCGAATATGCTTGTCGACCCCACTTGTTGCCAAACGTAGCGAATGTACCGACCAACACTCCTTCACTGTCTTCTACAGCTATTTCTTTGCATTTCTCGAAAGGCGCACGCTTGCGTTTCTTGGTAGTTTGAGGAACTTTTAGTTCGATTTGAAACGAAGTTTGTGTTGATGTTGATTGTACAGGGTGAAGATCTGTTTCAAGAGACTTTGATTCCATAGGCAACAAAGTCGAATTTGTTTGAGTATGAATGAGATGTGTGTTGGCTATAAAATCATAAGATGTCTGATTGTAAGCCGAGTGTAAATGATTGGGCATATAACTCTCATGGTGGACATTGTTGAACTGCTGATGCAAACGTTCTTCGTATATTTGCTTATTTGACTGAGTATTGTATAATGAATTTTGGATTGCGCCGATAATGCCAGTGCTGGTGGATTGTGTAGAATAGGTCCGATGACCTTCGGCGTTCGAGACCATAGCTCGCATGTTGTATCCGAGTGTGGGATGAATTCCCGAGCCTGTAGAGAAAGCAACCACATCCGCGGTCTGGTCCACTGATGCTATATCCGAGGTGGACGACATGTGGTCTGTAGTATCAATAGTACTGGGTGCAACCACTTCTTCCACTGTTGTCCTCATAACCCAACCTTGAGGGCATTCAGCTGAATAATTTCCTTGAGTTTGATGTAGAGTTTGGGGGTATTGAAGCGGGTTCCCGGAGGAGGATGGTAGGACGGTGCAGCTAGCCGCATCCTGCAGTGTTGTAGAAGCATATGGCTCATTGGAATCGAGGAACTCCCAGAATTCAGCCAACAATGGAGGTGAGAGTAAAGGCATGAGTGTGGCGGAGTTTAACGCATCGAAGGCCGAGTTTTGAGGTAGAAAACTGCCTAGAGGCTCTGCGGCGTTGGGAGGAAACGGTCCTAAATGTAAAGGATTAGCATGAGAAAATACAGTACGAAATTGCCTCACCTAGCGCAGGGGGCCGCGTACTCTGTACCTGCATGGTTACTGTGTATCACGTGCTTGTTGATTTTTGGCGATAGAAGTTGTGGAATTCGATCTGGAGTGAAATATATCAAGGGTCCACCCCATTGAATATACCATATTTGGAGTGAAGGCATAGAGGGGCCAGAACCGCAACGCTAATGACGTAGGGGGTCTTGCTTTGTTCATCCATGGCCCTAGAACTTTGGTCAGAATGGCGGCTGACGTGCAGTGCAATATGGCTATAAGCAGGTCTGATTGGAGAACACAGCCACATACATCCAACCAAGGCGCGTCAGCTCCGCCACTCAATGGTTTCGTCAAGCGCTTGTATTTGCCGAAAATGGTTGTCGGCCAGCTGTAAAATCATCCGAGGACGTCATTGCGCATGCCCTATGGTTTTCGCCAAACAAATAGTCAGTAACAGTGAATGTCTCGCATGCTCCAGACCAACCTTTTCCCCAAGACTTTGTTCAAATAAGTTGATAATCTTACCCCCAGAAAGTACCGGTGAAGCGTCCTCGCTATTACTGCCTCCGCTGTCAGGCCATTATACCGTCATCTTAGCACCTTCGTTTTCCAAGCTCCGTAATGATCACCCAGCATCCGCTCTATTTGTCCACCCCGCTGTCCGCCCATGCTTTGGATACAGCCCCTCCAGATTGCACAAGAGGATCCATTGTCTTGCGGGTAGCGACTCCGTCGGACCTGGATGCCCTAGTGAACATTGCACTTGTCGCCATGCCCATGGATCCGCAGTGGGATTACCGCTTCCCGCACCGGCGAAGCTTTCCTGGCGATACGTTGCTTTTCACTAGGCGCCGCTATCGTGAATTCCTGGAGAACAAGAGCGGGAGATGGTCCGTCATTCTTGCCGAGCTTGTCTATCGGCGAAGTATGCCCAGGAACCGGAAAAGCTATGCCCAAAGTATCGCATTTGCCGTTTGGGATGTTGCCCATATATCCCCAGGCGCACCGGTGGCAAGCAGAGAAGCGGCACTGCCGACTTGCGGTATTCCCTCAAGGCGTGATGCTAGTTGCAAGAGGCTTAAGGCTTGGAAGCAGACGCTAAGCACATCGTCGCGAGATTTGTTCGACAAACAATATGGCCTCAGATATTTTCAGTTGCAGATCTTAGCCACCCATCCGAGATTTCATAGAATCGGCGCCGGAACGGCACTATGCAGGCAGGGTATTCGCGCTGCGGAAAAACTCGATATGAAGATCGCAGTATTCGCCAGTCCCATGGGAAAAAGACTATACGGCAAACTCGGATTTCGGAAACTAGCGACTGTCAAAATACAAGTTGAAGGGGAAGACGAGTCGATTTGTATTGAAGCTATGTCCTATGAGCCAAATAGCTGGAGTCGGCCATTAGGAGAATACCCAGAGTTACCATATTTGGCTGGAAATTATTCGTAGCATTTAAAATTACCCAGGAAATTTCGCCCCCGTTTTATAGAACTTAAAGAACATGTTGATACTTGCACAATGCCCCACGTGATGAAACGGCGGTGTTTTCCTAAAGTTAATCAAAATGCCTCATTCTGAGAGCACATCGTTAACCCACTCATAAACGGGGATCAGTGAGTGGACGATGTTATCATGAGTAAGCCAAGCCTAGTGTGTCTGACTTGTCAGGTATGTCTCAAGTGAGTCCTGTGAGCCGTGGCGACTATATTCGCCGCAGCCCAAAAGGGAAATCGGTAAGACGGTTATCTAGAGGTAGTGGAGCGTGTCAGAATGCAGTTATTCGTCTTTAAGAAATAAACCAGATGGAGTATATAGTGTTTGAAACACTTCTCTTATTGCGAATCTTCAAAGCGGACACATAGGACGAGAAAATGGTTGGTCGAAATATGCCACTTTCACCCCGAAGAGAACAATATGCCATTTCACATGAGGACACCCCAGCAAACTTGAGAATGCAAAGCATGGAAACCCACTCGTCAGTTTTACCTAAGTCATTGGAGAAGAGCCAAGACTCTAGCACATACCGCTGTTGCGGAGAAAAGGAAGATGACAGTACATTCCTGGAGAATACTGAACTGTAAGACACATTTCGAAACTGAAATAATATGAGATTTTGACCATCGATAGCTTGGACATGAGCGAAGAGTTTGCGGAGACGTTGAGTTCGCCACTGAAAACTGCGACATCAAACACATTTCCTCGGCAGTCGATAAACATAGTTGATGAATCGAATGAAAATTTGAGAGGGATATGGAACCCGCATTTGCCGGATAACAATTACGCTGGAAGCAACGAGCCATTGGTCTCTGACATTGTTGGAAAAAAAGAACTGGGAGGTACTTTTGGGTATTCAGCAATGGAAAGATTCCTCGCTTGTACCGGGCCATGGAACCCGTTGGGACTTGTTGTGAAGCAATCGGTCAAACAAGGAATGCTAGAATCTTCTAAATCTGAAAAGCCAAATGGACGTCCACTGTGCGCCTAAACTTGATAAGAACCGATGAAGTTTTGTGTGTTCGCTGCTTTATGGCTAGCAGCCTAGATAAAATGAACGACATGGCCAGGATAAAGATTAATCCGAGAATCAAGAGCAGCTATCACTTCGATAAAGCACTCTTTGTCGGCTCGTTCCAGGTTCAATATTCCATTTCGCAAGTTTTCGCCGGGGAGAATCGCCATATTTCTCGAACCATGTCCTCTGTAGGCCCTGGGGAGTCTTCCAAGCCAGCTCTTCGTTCCTCAGCCAAAGACGCAAGATATGGCGACGCTGGGCTGTGCTGTCTCTAAAGCCATTGCGAGCATGGAAGACGGCAAGGTTGTTGATCAACTGGATGTCACCACGCTGTAATCTCATGCTCAACTGATGTTTGACACCAGTAAAATGAACCATGTCAAGAGCTTCGGCTTGGATTTCGGTCATTGGAGGCACACCTGGGCTTCGTGGTGAGGTGGGAGATCCTGTGATAGGGCGGCGGGAGAAACAAAAGGCTGGGCTCTTATCGTCAAAGTTGAACAAAAGGGCGCGAGTATTCCAATACGCCGGTGTCTTGTGTTTATCGAAAATCCATGAGTCGTCGGCTAGAACGTGGATTACGTCAGGGCGTTTGGCTGCGATGTCGTTGTATATCTGTGCAGCTGAAGCCAGGTAACTTTCACCGCCTTCAGCAGCCTGCTCTTGCACATACATAGCGAGAATGTCACAGACATCATTATGGAAGGGCTAGACAGTGTCAGATAGGAGGCAGATTCAGAAAATGCAACACTAGAAATACATGTACGTACCTGCGCATTCCTCGCATACGGAGACTGTCGTAACTCCGAGTCTGGGATGACCCGCCCGAGATCTTTCACGTGGATAAGCATATTGCCGCTGGAATCCTGCACTCCTCGTTTCTCAGCGACATAGCTAGTAATGCCAAGGTATATAAGCACATTGTCCAGGGATGAATAACGCTTGGGATCCAAGCCTCGGATTACATTGAATCCGAATCCACTGTGAATATTCATTGCAATCCTTTCAAGGGCCCCATGAAGATTTGGCAACGGAAACGTTGCACGTGAAACATTTGCCGGGCTACCGTCGGTCGTATTTTTGAAGAAAGCCAAAGCCGTTTCAATCTCGAGGATATCGCTCCTTTGCAGTTGAACTACATAGCTGGACTCATCACTGAATCGCGAGCCGGTCCATACCCAAGGTTTTTCGACCGTCTGAGAATAACCTTTGGGAAGATAAGCCGGGCGGGAAGGATACAATGTTGCAAGTCGCCTGATCCGCTCTTGATATGTTGAATAGGACGGATTCCATTGAATATCGGGGCCAGGAATAACAGAAGACGTAACGGTTCTATCAAGAGTTGACGGAATCAGGAGTTTCCTCCGGGGAACTGACGGAGCTACCGAGGCTGCTTCAAGATACCTCTTATGAAGACCGGAGACCGGGGCCGCTTGAGGAGAGGTCGACCGTGAAACGGACATGACTGGACTTCCAATTCAAAGAAGTGGTCGGTACAGTGTCTGTTTGATTGTATTATCAATGAACACTTCGCTCAATGCAACGTGGCCTTTAAGCCCAGTTGCTCAACTGTCTCATTTCCATCAGTGGTGGGGCAGCTGAGCCGAAAAATCCCTACAGCTTCGCATTTACAGTATTCTGTATGCAGGGAAAGCCATATATGCATGCTCTCGGCCAATGATAGATCAGAACCCCGCACTAATGCATGTAGCTATTGCAGTACCACGGGCTCGAACGATCGATGGCGTTATCAGCAAACCCGTGGAAAATCTGTAGTCATTCCGGTTGGTTGATATGGCGCAAAAATAAATGAGCAGGAGAGGAAGATGTGGTTCACGGGAGCGGAAGCGGACTTGTACCACTTCAGGTATGTTTTCCATGTGGAGTAGGCGAAGGAACAGGCACCCGTATGGTATCGGTAGTTTTGATTGCAGAAGATGGAGCATCGAACGGATTTGCTCGCAGAGCTACACTTGGTGTGGTCAGGAAACCAATGGTCTCCTCGGTTGGAAGCGGTTCAGTCAAAGGGTCGACGCAGAAGATAGCAAGGAGTTTCTCAACTGTGTCTTGCAAAATATCGGGAAAAGGATGTAGCGGCTTTGTTTTGATATGCTTTCTCTGATGTCCATTAGCTCAAAATAGAGGGCAAAGATCGCAGTACGACAAACTTACTAAAGCCAAAGCAGCACCCTTAAAGGTTTGGTGATATATCAGCTTGTACTCTTCATCCTTCGCAGCCTCTTCCGCGTTAATTTGCTCATCAGATCTATCATGTGCGACGGCCACACTAACCGATTCTCGGTGAGACCTGTTTGTCTTTTTTCGTTGCTGCAGTCCATACATGCGCATTGCTGCCATCACGACCCGAGATAAGGCTTCTTTGTTCCTCGATTCAATGGTAGGCTCTTCCGGTTCTACAGGCACATTCGCAACCTGGGATAAAGAGGAACGCTTTCCTGCTCCATCAAGAAGTCCCTTTCTACTCGACGGACGAGCATCGTGAGAAATGCTACCCGAACGAGAATGCGTCCGGGATCTCGGCTGCGCAGATAAATCAGCGGTGTTTGGGCCCTTGAGATCCGGCAATATAAGTCCTTTGATGTCAATCGACAATTTCCGCTGCACTGCAGTTGGCTTGGTGTTATCAAACCTGGCGGCCGCAGCAGATATGCTCTCTCCACCTTTCCTCTTTGCTTTTTTTCGGGCCTGTGTGGCTTCTTCAAAGATATCTCTCTTCTTCTTAGGTGATGTGGTATGAGCTGGAGCCCGGGAGAAACGAGACGAAAGATACTGGGATTCGGAAGGGTTTTCGGTGGCTCCAGCCGGCTTCAAAGGGATAGAAACATCAGGAATTTGTGAAGAAAGCAGTAGGTCAGACGATAATGGAAGTGCATGGACTCTTAGCTGGGGGAGGTCCTCATTACTTTCGCGGTGGGAGCCAGGGGAGGTATTTGAGGACCTTGGTGGAGTTGGGAGTCCAATACTTGGGCATTTGGATATCGTTCCATAAAACAAGATCTCAGTGACTCTTGGACCTTGCCCAGGCTCAGAAGTATGCTCTACATCCACTCGTGCTAATATACCAATCGGTGACTGAGAACGAAGATAGCTCCACCAGTCCTGGGCGGATGCATTCCCTAACCCGTTTTCTAATATTCCCGTTTTACTCGACAGCAACGAGTAAAACCATTCCTGCGTATCCTCTGAGGAAGTCCAAACCTCAAAACTAGGCCCAGCGGCAAGATAGAGTGGGATCCGTGCAGTGTTGACGGTCGATAGGAAGCGGAGAGGGGTAGGAGGGAGTTTGGGAGTGGGCGCGGCTTCGCTCGACGCGAGTGAGACATCTGCACTCTGTTAGAAAGAGAAAAGAGTATACAAAAGGAAGATTTACCGTTTATAGTTTCGCCGTTAGGGAGAAGAATATTCCCGCGCCAGAAATCGGCCATGTTAAATGTGGTATTCCAGGGTTAGAACGCAGGGAAGGGAAGTTAGCTGCGATGAAGTCAGAGAGTAGACGCGTCGGAAGAATCTCGGTGATTCACGCTCGCACGTGATCAGTTCGGCGTGCCCCCTTTCACACCTCAGCTCCAAGGGTCACATTACATCTCGATATCACCCAGTACTGAATCATAAGAATGTTCCAAGATAGTGAATCGCTAAGAAAAAATTACTTATCGGTCTTTGCTTTCTCTTCTGCCGTAAATTTTTAATCCGTTGATCAAAAGTTCAAAGATGGTTTCAATATATTTGTGTAGTTAATTAACTCGGAAATCTAAAAGCACAACAAGCATAAATCAAGCAATAAGTAGTATCCCAATCCATTCTCTTCATGTGGTTCAACACCAGCATCAGAGTCACCGAGGGAGTTTTGTGGTTGCTCCTGGCGATGGGTGCTGTATCCCTCAAAAACTGTAACTATACACTCTCCTTCACACGAGGATAAAGTTATCAATTTATATTTCCTTGGGGCGCCAATCTACTTTGGATACCACATGTATGCAGTATGCGCCCGACCTACTCTCGGTTCTCTTGTTCGTCGTCTGCAATTCGGAGTTTCCGTTCGAGCCTTTCCATTTTTGAGGAGATTTAGGAAGAGTGCACTTGGAGCCATTTTACTTCTACTATACCATGAATACCAGAATCCGATCCGCTAATCATAGTAGAAGTCGTACGGGTATGCGATACACTCTGCCCCGTCTGCACTCAAACATTGTAGCTGGTATTTGTTATGGTGTCATATCCGGGACCATTATCAATCAGGACGGCGTGTGCCTCATTGCATGTTTATTTTTCGGCATTTTGACTCAGATCACCCGATAGGCCATAAGCCTTTAATGTCTCTTCCACTATCCTTCCATGTTCTTCACCTTCGGTCTCGGCTGCGGCGAGGACCTCGTCCTTTGTCCTGTCGTCAGCTTCAGAGTGCTGTCCTTGGGAATATACTGAAGTAGTCGCAGCGAAATAGCCACTAAAATTGCTCAGCTATTGTCAGTATACATATATTTTGGTTCAATAAAAGGACACTTTGAGTCTGGATATCTCGAAGCATAGGAAGATCCGTAGCTTGGGCCTGATGAAAATCTTACATGCTCTGAACTGACTGCTGATATGAGCTAAGGAATTCGAGTTTCTCCAGATCTTGTAAAGTAGTGATGGGCTTCGGACAGAATCTAACAAGAGACGGTTTCAAAGGTAGACTCGGGAAAGTGGCGGGCTTTTTGTCTATGGATGTGCACGCTTCCAAAGTGACACAGACTGTTTTTACGTTATACAGCCATACATAGACCCAAATACCTTCTTCTCACATAAGAGAATATCGTAAATCTCCACCAACGTTACCCTCTATGCTCTACACCCTTTCTACCGCCGTCATCGTTTTCGCCATCGTCCCCTATGATTCCTTATGGATGATTATCAGCTCCATTCCTCGAGCCTGGACCGCGTCCGGGCCCCACACGCTTCGTCGTCCCCTCCATAATCACAGCAAGGCCTTATACCTAATATCAAATTAATAGAATCCTTGATCGTCTAGTGGTTAGGATACGAGCTTGTCACGCTCGTGGCCAGGGTTCGATTCCCTGTCAAGGAGTATAATTTTTGGACTCCCAATGTCCTTTTGTGCGTGAATTGCCATCACGTGGTCATTGTTTTTATTAGCGGTTATGTCCAAGACGTGCTAACCAAAGGTACAATTTGACCTGGTTGCTGCACTTGCATTTTTGGTCGGGCTGAACCATGGGGTTTCAGTGTCATTCAAGCGCCTTGTAAAAGTATATATTACTTGCTTTCTTTGATTAAAGGAGAAACACTGAGATTGTGGTACCTGTGTTTCAGCGTTATTCTATGTATTGCTTTAAATCTAGGTTGCATTCTAAAATTGGGTATCTTTATTTTATATTCCATCAATATGCAAAAACGAAGATCACCCGTCACTCTCCTTCCAAAGTTTTGCTAACCTATCCAACGAACTTCTCCACAATCCAAGATCCCGCTTCCTCCTTCATCTGCACAGCTCTCCTAATCCCCAACCCCCACCCCTGCCTCCCCTTAGGTCCCTGCAAACTAACCTCAACCTCACACTCTCTCCGCATCACTCCGCCTTCTTTCCCCAAATCTACCACCTTTCCCATCGGCTTACTAACCCCCAACAACGGCGTACCAACCACCAGATTCACAACCTGCGGTCTCGTAACTGGAGTCAGGGGATGCATTCGCGTTTTCGGAGTCTTGGATCCGGAGATGGTGGAGGGTGCGGCGCGCTGGAGATGCGAGTAAATGATATACCCCGGTAACTTTGCAATGGGCATGCGGGAGAGTACGGATGAAGGATGCAAATAGACATATTGCTCGCTCAAGTCTGAATTTCCCGCGTGCCCAGTAGACGAAGGGAAGAGCGTGACATACGGGACCTCAATCGCATTTCTAGGTTTCCGCGGCAGCTCAGGCGGTATAGGAGCGAGGTCGGCGCGCATAGCAATTTGGTCGATGAAACCAGCGGCGCATATTTGCTTAAGGAGGTTGATGGAGCTTTCAGTAGGAGGAGGGAGTTTGGGGTTGTAGGCACCGATGGCTGTGGGACGATGGTTGCGGACGATGGTGGTGAGCTGGCTGCGGAGCTGGCTGGCTTCTTTCATGGCTTTGTAGTTGAGGAACATTCTGTCGCAGAAGGCTTCGGGGTCATCCTCGAATGCGTACGCACTTACAGCATTGTTGAATTTAATACAGTCGCTTTGTTTGGCGTTCGTAGCTAGTTTGCTTTGGGCTTGATTGTAGGCTTTTCGAAGGGCTGAGCGTTCTGCGGCTTCGATGTTGTCTTGTTCCGTACGGATTGCCTCTGGGTCGCCGTGCGGCTCCCGTAGGCCAAGTTTGTTCTCCGGAATAATGAGCTCTGGAACCGATAGTGCCGCCACCAGGGCAATAGTCTGAGCCGTTAGATTCTGAGCCACCCCCATCACTAACATCCGCGCGAACCGGGGGTTGAGCGGATAGACTGAAAGCTCATGGCCCAGCTTCGTGACCTTGCCATCAGGAGAGATAGCTCCAAGATACGACAGCAAGTCCTCTGCCTTCTTAAGGTTCTCTCGATCAGGCGGTGTTGGGAATGGGAAATTAAGCACTGGCGCTCCCATGCTCTTAAGCTGAAGAACCACACCCTCTAGCGGAGTTTGTTGGATCTCTGGGGCAGCATACTCCTCAAAGTCTCTCTCAAAGACGGCGGAAGAGTACAGTCTGTAGCAGTGACCTGGGCCTGTACGGCCAGCACGACCAGCTCGCTGATTCGCGCTGGCTTTGCTAACCCATCCGACCTCGAAACTTTGCACACCCGTGATGAGATCGTATTTTTTTTCCTTAGCCCGCCCACAATCAAACACATAGCGTATGCCTGGGATAGTCAGAGATGTTTCGGCAACGTTGGTTGCCAGCACAATCAACCGTGAACCGTCCGGTGGCGGCTCGAATACCCGCAACTGCTGGTTCGTGGGTAATTGCGAATACAGAGGTAAGACATGGACCTTCATGATCGAGTCTTCTGCTGCTTCTTCGCCGATATCGAACTCGCGATCCTCTTCCTCGTCATCCAAACCATGAATGACAGACTGTTCGGAATCCGAACCGTCGTTATCCTCGATGTCATCTCTCTTCACCCCAAGATCAATGTCTTCAGTTTCGAGCGGTACCTCTGCTGGTGATATTTGAACTTTCGAGGCAGTGCTAGCATTCCCTTGCGTCGAGGCAAAAGCTTGCTTCAACATCTTCGCCAACTGCGTAATCTCATTCTGACCAGTCAAAAAGACTAGCATACCGCCACGTGGCAGTTTCCTGTGTCCTCTGCTTACCTTCCGGAACATCTCTTCCACGTAATCCCTCTGCGTTCTCCGCGCAAAGTGATTCGTGACCGTATATTGACGACCTTCAGCCTTAACCAAAGGTGGCGGACCGTGTCGGAAAAGGCGCTTGTTTTCCGTGAAATCTGATATCCTAAGAGTAGCAGACATGATTACCAGCTTCAATGGGTTTTGTCTCGGATCTTGCTTGGCCATGTCAGCCCGCAGATCCACAATCCTGCTAAGCATGCCAATCAAGATATCTGTATTGACACTGCGCTCGTGTGCTTCATCAATAACAATGGCCGAATACTTTGTCAAAACGAAATCCTGAGAAATTTCGCGGAGCAAAACACCATCAGTCATGAATTTGATAGCGGTTTCCGCATTCGTCGTAGTGTCGAATCGAATCTGATATGACACTTTCTTTCCATGTTCTCCCAGTTCATCACCAACACGCTTCGCCATACTCACAGCAGCAACACGTCTAGGCTGTGTTACACCAATCATGCCCGGAGTTGGTCCACCAGGAGCTCCGTATCCGGCTTCGAAGAGGAACTGGGGCACTTGGGTTGTTTTACCGCTACCGGTGGCACCCCAAACAACGACGACGTTGTTATTGTGTATGGCTTCCATAATCTTTTGTTCCTCGGCGACGATGGGCAGTTTCAATCTGGTCTCCTGAATTTCAGATGACCTGTCCACAGTTACACTGAAAGCTTTTCTCGTCCCATCCGTCGCAGTTTTGCTTTCCAGCTCCGGCGGTAACGGATCCATTTCTGGGGCGCGCGGCTTGAAGTTGGTTGGCGGTGCGGGTATCGCGTATTCGATATTAGTCGTAGGGACGAACCCAATGACTTCGTTTCTCTGCTGCGTGGCCCAGGCCTTGAAGGCTGACGCTCTTTGCTTTCTGGAAGCTTTAGCATCTTCATCAAGGCTGGTATCGCTATCGCTTTCACTTTCGCTTCCATCGTCCTCTTCTGACTCTGTACCTGAATTATCGGAGCCGGAGCCCTCCTCTTCCTCTTCGCTTTCCTCTTCGCTGTCAGATCCATTAAGTAGCTGAGCCAGAAGTGCTTTCTTGACTTCTTCCTCGCTCATCTGCACAGGTTTCTCAGCATCATCTTCTTCTTCAGCGTCGTCCTTTTCATCATCCGAATTATCTGAGCTGAAACCGTCCCACTCCACTTCCTGCGGCTGTTCAATCGGCACAGACTTATTCTTTGCCTTTAATCGCTTCCTTGCCTTTATAATCGGTTTCCCCTCCTCATCCACTTCAAGCGGCCTCTTCAACCCACTACCCACACTCCCAAAAGTTACGGGTGGAGGAACAAGACTTGGAAGTGCATTTGGTGTTGACATCTCCGCACGTCCTTCCTCTTTCTCAAGCTCGGCCACTCCTTCCGGACTTTGAGAACTCCGTGCTTTCCTTTTCACCCCAGTCTTCTTCTCCCCTTCTTTAATCTTCTTCGCCTTAATCTCCCTCACCACCTCGCCAATTTGTTCCGCCTCTCCCTCGCTCATCTCCACTTCCTTCTCTTCAAATAACAAGCCTTCATTCTTCTCAACATCTATGCCCGCTTGCCGTTCCAACAACGCCCTTCTCAGTCTCTCTTTTCTAGTTTCGTCGCCTCGGCCAAGTTTTTTGGAGCTCTGGAAGAGAGAAGTGTCGACTTTGTGCGCTGCGAGTTTTTTGAGGAGGACGAGATTTTCTTCTTTGCGGAGCTTGGTATCCTATGTAGAGAGGTGGGATATTAGTTTCTGGATATATGTATCTCTATATGTGTATGATTTTGAAAAGGAAGAGCCTTACAATATAATGATCCAACCTCTTCTTCTTCTTTGCACTCATCTTCCCCTTGCTTTCCGCCACCAATTCGTTCTTCATCGCCCTCTTCCTCTCTTCCCGCTCTCGCTTCTCCGCCGGAAGAAAGACCGCCGCATTAGGATCTGCAGCTCCATCTTCGAACTGATTTACATCTGCGGTAGCTTCTCGTTTTTGCCTAGCTATGACTTTGTGTTTCCGCTGTCTCGGGACAAATTTCGGCATGTTGGGCTGTGATTTGACGCTTGACAGGTCCCAGATGGCGATTTTGGATGGATGGGGACTCTCGAAATTTTGGCGGGGATCGGAGGAAAGGGACCGGAACTCCGAAGGCGGTGTGGAGAGCTCGGGCCCACTGCACTATCAGATGGGACGCCAAGGATCGTCACCTCTGCTGGCCGACTTCAAGTATGGAATTGCTGAATGCTTCTGTGATCGTAGCTTAATTATTGATCTTCTCAGTATCTACTCAATATGACCGTCCCAGATGAAAACTATCCAATCACGCCCGTCCCCTTCCCCGCCGCGACTAAAACAGCTTCGGCAAACATAGCGGGTATAGAAACCGCAGCAACAACGATATCCTTCGCTGACAAGATTCTCATAACGATAAGTCAGAATGGGAGATTAGCACAATGGGTATATACTTGCAGCTCCTTCCGTCTTCCCTCCCTTTTCGTCATGCAAACGATACCTAACACTCTGCTCTAAGGTACACGTCCCCCTCTCGCTCTCAACCACAGACAACAACCCCCTCTCTAATTCCTACTTGGACACGGACCCCTCGCTCCCTAACACTGACCTTCTCCCCACACCTAGCCTTACCGCGACCTCAATTCTAGGCGGCACAAATGGAGAGCTCAGCACACTAGGGGAGCTGCTGGCGACGCAAATCGCAAGCGCTATCATAACTCGGGATGCGAGGGAGAAGAGGATGGTAGTACTGGGATTAGGATTGGATAAGAGCATGGCGGGTCGGGAGAGGTTTGCAGAGATTGTTGGCGTGGTACTCGGGGTGCTGTGATAGAGATATGGGACAGCCATGCATTAATAAAATGGTTGCATGGTGGGCGGGTATATAAAAAGAGAAGATAGAGGAGCGAACCATCACACGGGTAGGACAGAATTGGGATATATTGATGCGACTACTTCCGTAACAAGAAAGGATCATCTCAGTTCGAGGGCAGAGATATCTGTGAGTTCAGATCCTAGAACCCCACATCTTCAGAGGCGTCATGTTTTCTAACAGTCGATACAGTTCAAAGATGAAATGACATCCTGTGGGAAGCAAAGGACATGGCGAAAGGGCTTAGTTGTGTCGTTACCCGCTAGTAGCTTCCATAGCCAATGCCAGTATCCCTTCACTGCAATATAGCTAGTTAGCATATAGGAAGATCCACCAGCGTTTCTAGATATGTTGACCGCGACTGCATTTCTGGCCAAACCATGTGATCGTAGAGGATAGTTGAAAAAGCGAGATAATTGACTCAGGAGACAGATATTCGAGATTAAGAGATCAGCCAAGTGTAAGAGATATAAAGTCTTAGAGTCTAAGCTACAATCTCTCACTGCCACATCCCCACTCTCAAGCCAGGTTCACCCTAAGGTGGAACACCCAACTTTTGGCACGCTTTGCCGTTTTCTGAACCATCCTAATGGAAATACCTTTGGGATAACAGAGCTCCAACAAGATGATATCTGCGCTACCACGCTTGCCGCGACTAAGACCATAACCGCACACTGGAACACGCTATGACTGGAGTTAGTAAGGGAACAGCACCACGGAAACAGAGTAAAATACCTTAGAAGCACTTGCGGTGAACGATCGAAGGACCGCTCTCGTCGTACTCCTGCTTGGAGATCCACATCTGCTGGAAGGTGGAGAGGGAAGCCAAGATGGAACCACCGATCCAGACGGAGTATTTGCGCTCGGGGGGAGCAATGATCTTGACCTTCATGGAGGATGGGGCAAGAGCAGTGATCTCCTTCTGCATACGGTCGGAAATACCAGGATACATAGTAGTGCCACCAGACTAATTCACAGGTTAACTCCATCACAGACAATCACAGTAACTCATAACATACCATGACAATGTTGCCGTAGAGATCTTTCCTAACGTCGACATCGCACTTCATGATAGAGTTGAAAGTGGTGACGTGGATACCACCGCTCTCAAGACCCAAGACAGAAGGCTGGAAAAGAGCTTCAGGAGCACGGAAGCGCTCGTTACCGATGGTAATGACCTGTCCGTCAGGAAGCTCATAGGACTTCTCCAAGCTGGAGCTCTGGCTGGCAGTCTGGATCTCCTGCTCGAAGTCGAGAGCGACGTAGCAAAGCTTCTCCTTGATGTCACGGACGATTTCACGCTCGGCGGTGGTGGAGAAGGTGTAGCCACGCTCGGCAAGGATCTTCATGAGATAATCGGTCAAATCACGGCCGGCCATGTCGACACGGGAGATGGCGTGGGGAAGAGCGAAACCCTCGTAGATAGGGACAACGTGGGTAACGCCATCACCAGAGTCGAGCACGATACCGGTGGTACGACCGGAGGCGTACAGGGAGAGGACGGCCTGAATGGAGACGTAGAAAGCGGGGGCGTTGAAGGTTTCGAAGACGATCTGGGTCATCTTCTCACGGTTGGACTTGGGGTTGATAGGAGCCTCAGTGAGCAACACGGGATGTTCCTCGGGGGCCACACGGAGTTCGTTGTAGAAAGTGTGATGCCAAATCTTCTCCATGTCGTCCCAGTTTGTGACAACACCGTGCTCGATGGGGTACCGCAGCGTCAGGATACCACGCTTTGACTGTGCCTCATCACCGACATAGGAGTCCTTCTGGCCCATACCGATCATGATACTGCATTCTTATTAGCTCATGCGCAAGGAAGCGGGTCTCGCGGAGGCGGAGAGATTCGTACCCATGATGGCGCGGACGACCGACAATAGAGGCTGTAAAATATGTCAGTTGAATATCCAAACCGCTGAATAATTCGAAGGGCGATGTCTATGCCACCGACCAGGGAATTTATAGAGGTCAAGAGAGGGGTACTTACGGAAAACTGCTCTGGGCGCATCGTCACCGGCGAAACCGGCCTTACACATACCCGAACTATCAAGAGTCAGCTCACATCCATTGTATTAAACATCCACGCTCGCTGCCGTGGATATATGGATCCGCGTTGTTGGAGAATAGGTGGCTGAGGCCAATGCAGATAACCCCACGGCAGGGATGCGGATTTTGACATTTGGGGGCTGTCTCACCCATTGTCGATGACGAGGGCTGCGACTTCCTCTGTATTTGGGAAAGAAAACGTTAGCAGAGCTCATTGAGAAGAAAAGCCACCAGCTTGATCCAAATGATGGATGAAAATGATGCCTTGTAGGACGGGCTTCAGCTCACCTTCCATGTTGTCTGATTAGGTTGCGAGAGATAGGAGTGGTTGTGGAGTGGAGGGCGTGAACGGAAGGGCGATTAGGTATCGCTATAGGGATTGAGAGTTAGACTGGAGAAGAGGACAAAGATGGTCCTGCGGTAGGCGGTTGAGGAGTTGTTGATGGGTAAATGGGGAGTGGAAAGGGAGACTTACGGGCGATGTACGGGCGATGAGGTTCAGGCTCTGTGCGAGAGGCAAAGTCGGTGGGTGCTGCTAAATAAGCGGCGCTCAGCTCTTTCCCAGTTTAGCGGGGCGGCAGTAAGATGCGAGGCTGGTGCGCAGCGACCAACACGAACAGCAAGCAGAGTTACAGAAGAGAGAGCAACGGATTCCTGAGCAATTAAGGCTGAAATGCACCTTTGTTTTAACGGTCGAAGGCACTTTTATAATCTTTGAAGAACCCCATTAGGCTGCACTGTTTCTATTCTACGTCTGTACACGCGTTCTTTCCGCCACAGCATGCTGAAGCTCCCCCAACTTTCGCCGCTTGTTGCGAGACACCAGCTGTCAGGCAGCCTCGAAAGCCCCTTGGCAACGCGTATCGAGCCAAAGCCAACAGCTTTCTTTGAGTATAATACGTGGTCTGCTTACGGTCAATTTCATCGTCTGCTATCATGAGTGCGCGCTCTCTCACGGTGAGATAGAGGGCTGGGCTGGTGCTGCAGTGTTGCATGTTCCCCAGCCATCCCCCATCCGCCCCTCTCACCGCCAACTCAAGCCACCCCAGCAAATAGGGGAACATCCCGCCACCGTCACGTGGAATGAGGGGTAGCTACGACGGCGGAGGGACTGCACGGAGATCGTACTCTCCCAAAACTGGAGATCATAAATTGCCAGTTCAATTTTCGAAAAGCCCTACCCGTTATTTCCTCTACAAACACCGCGCGTTTAAATAAGAGCTTTTAATTCAGTGCACTCCATAGCCGCTGCAGAATGCGGTCTGGACGGCTATCGAACCGCGCCGAACGTGATGGTGCTTTCTCGGCTAGTCCGCCAAAACCCAAACTTTACGTGCGTCATCTTTCGCGCGGCTACTCATAAAAGTACATTTAATATCTAAGTACTGCTTTCATCAGATCTAAATTTCAGTCCAAGTTTCCTTCCGCGTCGAATTCATCTCTCCAATCTACACTTCTCCGCTAAACGAGTAAAACGCAACATACCAGCGGTACTATGGACCCCCGAGCCGCCAGCAATATCCTTAAATGGGGTGTTCAGAATTCCGACTCGTCTCGAAATGATCCTGCAATACAATCCCAACCAAGGGTAGAACTAAACCCCGACGACCTCGCAGCCTTAATGGGCGGCGCTGTAAGGAAGTCCGAGTTCGACTTAATGCACGATGCGATGAAGATCATTGAATCACCCGACGCATCCCTTGACAAGAAGAAAGAGGCTTTTGAGGATTTCGAATTGTACGTGGGTCAAATCGACAACGCGAATAACTTGGAGAATAAGCACAATGAGGCCGAGCAGGTGTTCTGGACCAGGTTGCTGGATCAGTTGAAGCAGGAGGAGGCGGATCTGAGGAAATATGCGGCATGGTGTGTCGGTACAGCAGTACAGAACAATCCTAGACAACAGGAGAAAGTAAGTATTTTTGACTGCCGTTAGAGACTGGTTAATTGTTAATGTCTTCTAGTTGCTCGTATTAGGTGCAATCCCTACACTCGTCCAACTTGCTACTGAGGATATTGATCACGACGTTCGGTGGAAAGCTGTGGGTGCTCTCTCCAGCGCCTCTCGCAACTTCCAACCGTCCCTCGATGCCATTGTGGAACATGTACCGGCCAAGTACAAACCGGAGGGCAAATTGAATGCGGCGGACATGGACTCGGTGGACAGCCTGATACACAAGATTAGAGCTGATGTGCAGAAAAAATGAGAGCTCCCAATAGGAGTTACGTATACTAACGTTTAAGGTTGGAGGATTGGTGTGTTGAGTTTCTAAGCACCGTTTGCGATCAGAGACATTGATGTCGGGCGGATTTCAAAGTGCATACGAGGGCACGAGTGATAGATAATAGCATTTGTATTGAACAAGAAGCACCTGTATACTGTATAGCTGATATAAGTCTCACTGGGATAGGGGAAGGTAAGGCAGAGCAGGAGAGTTATTATATTAATTAAAGACTAGAGTGCTGTAACTATTCTTCTGTGTATGTGCGGGCATCTATGCCGAGGTAGTAGTCTAGCTAGTGGTCACGTGTCATCCTATACTCGCACTGAACTCGATATTTCTCCAACAAATTGGTAACATTATCATATTCAATAGTTTCCTAGTGCTCTAGAGGGTGCAGCCGATGGAACGAAAATTCTTTTCTTCTTCCCACTCAGTTCTCTGTTTATTCGAATCGTGTTTTTGTTACGGTTGGGGAAGGTGCATTCAATATTACAAATATGTGGTGCCGAAAACGGGCCGATAAATATTTCACCCAGTCATCACAACCCGCCCCTTCTCCACGAGTTCCTTGGTGGTAGAGATTGTCCTCAATTGCAGCCTAGATTCTTGTTTTCCTTTAAGGGAAGTGTATATTGCAGCGAGTCTATTTGTCTAGCAGACACATCTTATCTACTTGTTATAATCCATTCAGTTCTCAGTTCCATTCATCTCTTCCTTTTCTCACACTTCATCGTCAACCACAGATAAAGAGCCGATTCAAACATGAGTTCAACCACTATACCCACAAGTAGACAATCGCTGGCCAAGTCCAATGATGAAACTACGCCATTGCTCGGCTCACTCATCCCAGCTGCAGAACCCGTGGAAACAGCCCCGGAACCATATGGAGTGACAGAAACCAGTTGCGAGGACGATGACATGCCTCTTCCTATAGATCAGATCTTTCTGTTATGTTATACAAGACTCGTAGAGCCAATTGCCTTCTTCTCAATCTTCCCTTTCATCAACGAGATGATCTACAAGACTGGCGGCATTCCTAAATCTGATGTTGGATTCTACTCCGGTATGATTGAGAGTCTGTTCTCGTTAACGCAAATGTGTGTTATGGTATTTTGGGGCCAAGTATGTCACCCCTGAACCGTCACTGATAGGCTCCGAAGTCGTATTGATAAATTACAGGCTGCGGATTACTTCGGACGGAAGCCAGTCCTAGTATTTTCTTTATGCGGCGTGACAGTTGCTACTGCCTTGTTTGGGATGAGTAAGAGTCTCTGGCAAATGATCCTTTTTCGATGCCTAGCAGGAGTCTTTGCAGGCACTATTGTGTAAGTAAAATTGTACTATCGGAGAGTCGTCAAAACTAACATGAACAGAACCGTCCGAGCTATGATTACTGAGAATAGCACAAAAAAGACCCAAGCCCGAGCTTTCAGTTATTTTGCGTTCGTCGGTAACTTGGGGATATTTGCAGGTCCTTTCATTGGTGAGCATTGTGGCATTTTCTTGAGTTCCAACTCTAATTATGAACAGGAGGAGCACTTGAAAGCCCAGCTGCCAAGTTCCCCTCGACGTTTGGCAAAATGCATTTCTTCCGCGAGTATCCTTATGCTCTTCCTGGGTTTGTTTGTGCGGGAATCGGCGCATCTGCGGCGGTTGTGTCTGCGTGGTTTATTAAAGAAGTCTGCGTTACTTTGCCCAGTGCTGAGATGCAGGTGCTAACCTTTCTCTGTAGACCTTGCATCTTCACCACAGCAAGAAAAATCCAAATGAAGCACCGATGTCCACATGGGAGCTGCTCAAGTACCCCGGGATTGCCAGTGTCATGCTGATATATGAAAACGTTCTACTGCTAGCTTTTGCATATACCGCCGTTGTGCCAGTTTTTCTGTTCGAGCCAGTTGAGCTTGGTGGAATCGGTTTCTCGCCTTTCTTCATCTCTCTGACGATGGGAGTCGGTGGACTGGCCCAGGCTGTTTGGATTCTCTTCGCCTTTCCACCTTTGCAGCTTCGAATTGGGACGGGTGGCGTTTTGAGGCTATGTGCAATTGCTTGGCCGATTTTCTTTGCTGCCTGGCCATTGGGCAATCTTCTTCTTCGCCACAATATGAAAGTGGCATTCTGGATTGTCACTCCATTCGAGGTCATCATGGGAAGCGGAGTGGCGATGGCATACAGTACGTCTCTTCCCATGATCCCTTTCCCATCGCCTCTACTGACTTAGAGCAGCTTCAATTCAACTTGCTGTGAACGACATCGCTCCTTCTCATCAGACGCTTGGAACCTTGAACTCCATTGTACTTGCTCTTTCGAGCGGTCTCCGAGCGTTTGTACCTGCAGTTTCTACGAGCATTTATGCCGCTGGCGTCAAGCACCAGATTCTAGGCGGCGAATTTGCCTGGCCCCTTTTAATCGCCTTCGCCCTTCTGTTGAATGTGTCTCTCAGGTTCTTGCCCGAGAAAGCAGAAGGAAGGACCAAGGCCACTCCCGACATCGAAGCCTAAGGGGAAGCTTACGTCTCTCTGTAGCTCGGATAGCCAAGAGTGTGATTTATATACGTATCGAGGCGGTTACATCAGACAGTCCAGTTCTTAAAGCAAAGGAGGACCCTACAGTATTCTAGTTAGATATGAGCCAATCGTTTGCGGATCTCTCCCCTGCATGTTGCAAGGTTGGGCGAAGGGCAGCATGGCGTGGGCGCTTACAATCTTATAGCCCTTAAACGTTGCAGCCTTTCAATTATTCAATCGCAACGCTGACCATTTGAGAAATCTTTGTTTTTGTCCTTATTCATGTACGAGAGCGCTCATCGACCTATGTCATTGTCGCCGCCAATATGCCAGGCAATTCAAGCCTATCGAAGAAGAATTGAAAGCGATCCGAAATTGGTTTGGACGGATATGGAAGCGGCGTTGGCGAGCTGTATTGACTGTCAGTGCAAAGTTTGTTGCGTCATGAACGACACAGTTAAATTTCTTCTCCCAATCTCCACCCTTGACCGAGAATCCACTACAGTATCAGTAACTTTTGAGAGCTCAGGGGCGCATATCAAGCTTAAGGGTTTGACCGGGCCTGTGGAGTTATACACATTAGAGAGTGAGTGGATAACTAGGCTATATCAAGGCAAATACTAATCAGCTTTCAGAACATACTGTCGATTTCATTCCGCAGTCCAAGGCAATATCGTTAACTACTGGTTCGGAAAATTGCCTCAGGAACGCTACGGAATGGTGGATGAGCTGCTTGCAGACCCATGAGAAGCTTTTGTGTCCCGGGTTTCCTCCCCAGATAAAATCTCTTCCAACTCGAATCTTGGACCTAGCTCCAGGCCTTGGCAACGCGAAGATCTTGGATTTGAATTCAGACCTTGGGGATGAAATTCGATTGATCGAGAACCACAACGATAAAGCCTACTATGCTTGCCTAAGCCATACTTGGGGGGGTCATCAGCTTCTTAGGACAACTCGTCAACATGATCTGCTTACCAAACACAAGCAGGGGATACGTATAGCAACCCTACCCAGAACCTTTCAAGACGCTGTTATTTTTACCCGTAAATTGTCTATTCGATATCTCTGGATTGACTCGCTTTGCATTATCCAAGACGATGATAATGACTGGAAATCGCAAGCGGCGCTTATGGCAGATATATATAAAAATGGGCTTATAACACTCGCAGCCTCAGCATCTTCCGGACCAGACTCCGGTCTTTTCACTTCACCCGATCCTCAGCACTTGCACCGCCAGCTCTATGACCTGACCGGAAACTCAGATCACAAGGGTATATTCTACCGTGTACCCCTAAAACATAACCGCAGAGACCATCCACTGTTATCACGTGCGTGGGTCTTCCAAGAGCGCCTCCTCTCCCCCTGCTTCCTCCACTTTGGCCGCAACGAACTCCTCTTTGAATGCGGACAGAGCTCCTTTTGCGAATGCGGCCACTTATCGTACAACTGGTACAACCAGGACACCTGGCCGCAAACCAAACGCCACTTCCAATCTGCGCCCCTTGAAACCTTCACTGATGCCCAAATAGCGCAGGCCTGGCGCGAACTCGTTAAAGACTACTCCCAGCTTGTACTCTCCCGTCCCAGGGATATCTTCCCGGCGATTTCCGGTGCTGCGAAGAATATGCCCGAGGGAAGAGGGGGAAAGTATATCGCAGGATTGTGGGAAAAGTGGTTTTTGGATGATTTGATTTGGCAGGAATGGGCGCCAAGCGTAATGAAGAGAGCGACGCCATGGCGCGCGCCGAGTTTTTCCTGGGCGAGCATCGTCAATAAGCGAGGAAATAATGCAAGGAGTTGGGTTAACGAGACGTGGTGGAGGCAGTGGTTGCCGTTGAGGTCGAATCCACCCCGGGAGCAGCGAAGCCCAATTCATCTAGCCCAGCTTATGCATTGGGTTTGTATACTGGAGGGTCCTGATCCCATGGGTGCGATAAGAGACGCGTGGATTGTGATGAGAGGCCCGCTTTTGAAGGCCGAGGTTGCCGTACAAAAAGTGTTGAAGAAGGGGAGGACGATTGGCACGGAGGTGCAGATTCCGGCATTAAAAAAGGGGTTAGGGTTGGAGATTGAGTTTTACCCGGATTTCGACATCGGTGTTAGGGATAGCGGGGTCGCGCTTGAGACGAGTGAGTTTTGGACATTTGAGGTTTGTGTTTTTAAGGATGAGGAGAGGGCATGGCAGCGGTTGATGTGTTTGCTTTTGGAGAGGGTGGAAGATGAAGGGCTAAGAATGGAAGGGTTGAGGATGGAAGGGTTGAGGAAGGAAGGGGAGGCCAACGAGAGGAGATTTGGGGTGTTTCAAAGGGTAGGCCTAGTGGAAATTGAGATGCCTTGGTTGGGGCCTGCGCCTGAGAAGTGGGTGAGAGATTGGGATGATGGGGAAACCGCTATGAGGGAGGCGGTTGTGAAGATTCTGTAGGGTCTGCTTTAACTGAGCTACTTCTCATCTACTTTTTTTGTCGTACTATTCCGTTCTGGTCTGTGTTGGAAGCCGGCAATGGTTTCCTCTGGTACTTGATTTCATTTGAGAGGATTATGTTTGTTGATGTGCTTGATATTATTATAGGATGCAGCTCTACTAGTAAACAGTCCCACGAAAACAGGTGTTCGGAAGGATTCCTAAAACTAAGAATCTCTAAATGGTAAACCGGGATGCGAAACCCGAGCGACGTCAAACTGAAACGCTAACAATAGCAGAAGGACTCAGACGGAAAGAAAGCCGATTACTTCCCCCACCACCCAACCTGTTTGATTTAAAATTTATGGATAGCACTACCTGAAAATGGACCTCATCAGCCACACCCTGAATCCGGATAACCCATAAGCCCAGTGCTATAAACTTGAATATCACGTGCCATCAATTCACTCTTCGCAGAGCAGACAACAGGAAAAAAAAAGCAGAAATGAGATGCCCCTTAGTAGTGAATCAATCCCCTAGTCATGAATTTGACAAGCTCTTACCTCCACCATTCGATGATCAATGACGTGTTAGTTTGACGGAAAAAGGAGCGTTGTTCTTACATTGGGTTATATATAGGCGTTCATATGGTTCGCGCAAAGGTATTGAGAAAAAAAAATTTCATAAGCATTACTACAGTAGAGACAGACAACACTATTCCTGCAGTGCCTTTATTTCTTGAAAATAAAGCGGTCTGACATCATTTTTACACTCCACATAACGTAGATCATCACTCCACGGGCCAAATCATTCCGCGGGCAACTTTTCCCTGCCACCACCACCCTAACCCCTACACGTGTTGTCTCCCCCAACAACAATGGTATTGCAAACCTTAGAGTCCCGAATTATCCTTGCGGTCAGCGCGGTTCAATCGAACCCGTGAATAAGCATCCGACGTGCCGCAAAGCTATACGAGGTCCCGCGAACGACGCTGCAGTATAGAATAGCTGGAAGAGCTCCCAAGGCCGACAAGGCAAAAGGCAAGTCAGCCCTAACGACAACTGAAGAGGATGCGGTTGTTCAATATATATATCTCAGCTGGATTCGAGAGGGTTTTCGCCTCGGAGGGCCGACGTTGAAGATATGGCTAATCTTCTGCTGGCCAAACGCGGCACACAACGCGTCGAGAAGTGCTGGACGGATCGCATCATTGCATGACGACCAGAGCTCTGTACGCGTTTCTCTCGTGCCTACGACTACCAGAGGCCATACAAGAAGATCCCCAGGTGTTGGACGCGTGGTTCTGTCTAGTTGGTAATATGCGCGCCAAATACAGCATCCAAGACTGCGATTTCTATAACTTCGATGAGACGAGCTTTATGATAGGTATGATCCGCGCGCAGATGGTTATCACGCGTTCAGAACGAATCGGCAGACCTAAGGCCATCCAGCCTGGTAATCGCGAGTGGGCTACAGTTATCTGCTGCATTGCAGCGGACGGCCATGTGATGCCACCTTTCCTTCGCGTCGCAGGCCGATTCCACCTCGCCGCCTGGTACTCTAGCGGCAACATTCCTAACAATTGGGTCGTTAAAACAACCCAAAACGGCCGGACCGATCATACAACGGGTCTCGAATGGCTAAAGCACTTCGATCAGCATACGAAGGCCCATCAAAAGGGTACTTAGCGGATGCTAGTGCTAGATGGCCACGAGAGCCACAATAATGCGGAATTCGACGAATACTGTAAAGCAAACAATATTATACCGCTTTGTCTGCCTCCCATTCCTCGCATCTAACTCAACCGCTCGACATTGGTGTTTTTAGCCCGTTGAAAAAGGCGTATAGCGCCCAGATCTCATTTCTCGCCCGAGCGCACGTCACACATATTACCAAGGACGACTTCTTCCTCGCGTTCCGAACCGCCTTCAAAGCGGTTTTTACAGAACGAAATAACTAGCCAATCCGCAGCCACCTCGCCAGAGGGGTGGGTATGTCAGCCAGTTTATCTCTCCTTCCCAACCGCAAAGCGACAGCACTATTTCTGCCCTGTACGGAAGAGCTTAGACTGAATGACTGGTGGGTGAGGATTGTAGTTCCAGGAATCACTCCAGGATGCCTATTTAGGACTGTACAGCAAATACTTTTGCCTATACTCATCTTCTCTCAGGATCTCACCAAACCTCGAGCAAACCTCGAGCAAACCTCCTCCTAAAAACATGTACAACAGATCTCCAAGAGATGGTAAGGAACAAAGGAATGGCGGAAGCTGTTGGAATGATAATCTCGCTGCACTAGAATTTTCTAGTAGGTTTCCCAAGCTACGTGACAACAACATTACATAAATTTCTATATGTTTCCCCTCCTTCCCCAAGTACAATCCTGTAGTCACATGATCTCATCTATATATTTGTCGCTCCTTCGACTGCAGATATCACAAACCAATTCACTCATTCCAAAGACAATATTCATGGGCACTTCCGTTCCGCCACATACAACCTTCATCAAAAGCTACCGTACAATAACTAATAGAAATGAACCTGCTTGACCAATCCGGAGTTATAAAGATATTGAAAAAGAGTATAGGGGACTGGGCCACCTTCTAACTAACCCTGGCTGTTCATAGCAATCTCTCTGTTGCCTGAGTGGCAGCAGTGCCGCAGCACTGGCAGATGGGGAACAACAACTATGAACTGGTTCAACAATTGACCATAGATATATTAGAATGGTTTAGGGTGAGTAAAAGGCAAATATTTTGGACTCTAGAAAGACATTCCTCTAGAGTCGGGTTTACTTTGCTCTAGGCATTGATATTACGTGCTCATAGACCCGATTAGGAACTATACAACACGTTAAATTGAATTATTATTATTAAATAACAAAACAATATTTAAAATAACTAGTTAAATTCTAACCACCCATTCCCGAAAACCCTACAAAGGAAAACATCATTTTCTGAAAAGCCTTAGGGAAGTCAACTCAAAAAGTAGGCCCTCAGCCGAAGAATTTTCAGAAAAAGGTAAAAGGGAAAAGAGAGAAAAATGAAAGAGCAGTTAAGCAAAGGTGGTGTTATACAACTTAATATCGTCTATCGGCATCCGCTCCGTTGATTAATCTCTCTCCTACCCGAATCTCAATTCTGCACGACCTTCTCTGTTCAGATCTTCCCATGCACATCCCCATTCATTTATCCCCCACAAGTAGAAGCACCAAGTGGTAAGTTCCCACGCTCTCTCGCACCCTCATCTCTCTGCCCCATCAGCCTGTCACCACATCAGTAATGGCGATAGCCCCACCTCAGCACTTTCCCATATCCCCATCACCAGCACCACTTCCTAAACGCCCAATGCACCACCCCGCTCACCGAAAGCGCGCCCAGTATAGCACAAGACAAAATAGCCAAAACCATGTGCAGGAGATCCATATGTGTACAAAGTCCCACAAGGACTCCACAGACGATACCAGCCATAAGGAAATGGTCCTGGAACCGATCTCTCCAGTTCGCCTGATAGAGGCACATCATACAGACCGTGTATACAATCCCCGCAATGACCGTTCGAGAGACACCGTTCGAAGGCGTGTCATTCCCAAAAGGGAAAAATGCGTCGACTATCTCTTTCAGTCGAGGATGAAGACCTATGCTGGCGGCGGATGCAGACGGTGTTGAGATATAGTTTGCGTGGAGAGCGGAGAGTGCGCCAGCGAGGGTTGCGAGGCACCTTTTCACCCACATCAAGTCGTCCCTCTTTTTCGACACATTGTTCCCATGATTCCCGTAGGGATTCGTGCAGATATAACACTCAGAAGCACGCTTGTCATCGAGGATGATACTGTTTTTCTCCTGGTAGGCCTGTCCGCGCTCAGAGATCGAAAGAGCTTCGAAAAGGTTCTCTTTGTACTGGGGGAGTCCATATTGAATCGGTGCAGACGCACAATATTGATATTCTTCCTCCACTGCAAGTGCACACAATTTCTGCCATCCCCATTGGGCCTTGGATGGATAGTATCCTAAATTGTTCCAGCCTGCTCGGCCATGAACGCTGGGGATTCGCCCCATGGACATCCTCTCTGGCATCCGTTGCACATTCCTCACTTTCAGCCGCAACCGCCATTGCCTCTCGCTCATTCCTAGTTGTAGGTGTTCCGTAGCTGCGCCCGTACCCGCAATTGGAGCAATGCGACGTATCTCCAGGTCTGCATTCGAAGCAATACCACGAGGCATTCGAGAACATGGAGAGTACGGTAGACATCCGGAAGGGCTTCGAGAAATGGGTAGAACGCACAAAATATGACGTTATTATTCAAAAGGCCAGAGCAAGCTGCGAACCTACCACAGCGGAGCTGAAGTGAGATATACAGGCATATATGCCAGAGAAGTCCAGCAGAAGTAACGTGATAGGTTTCGTTAGAAAAAGTGAGGTTGGCGAATGTATAAGAGAAGGGTTATTTATTAAGAGGGATCGTTTTGAGGTTGTAGGAAGAGGGTGAGTATTCTGTCCTGGAGGAGTAACGTCCTGGAGGAATAAAGACCAGAAAATAAGCGCAGAGAGAGGCCACTAGGCTGAAGGTATGGTGGAAAAGGCTGAGAGCAGACCTCCCATGCGGGAACACCTGAGGTGCGTTTCTTTCGTCATCAGCCTTGCGTCTCACTTTAAGGCAAATGCTGCTCCTCCACGTCCGTTGCAACTCTCCTCGGGCTTGCAGACTTCTTTGTTGACGAGTCATTGATGGTTCAAGCTGAGCACAAACCCCTCGGTTCGATTGTGACGTGTTCTGCATGTATGCCACGATAATGCAGCAAGAAGGTGGTGAGCAGTAGGATGGCGGAAGTTGGGTAGAACAGGAGCCGGATCATTCGTCTCCGCAAGGGAAGTGGACTCTTGAAGTCTTCAACACCACTGCACCTCGTGGTTCTTAGAACTGGACATATTTCTTAGCCATCTCATGGGGATTCTATCTAAAAAAAAGACTCACCTCTATTCATCCAGAACACGCACAGCCGAATTGACCCGTAACCCTACGCTGAAAGACTAAGAGAAGTGACCTTTATACTGCGGCACCTTGTAAGTATCATGCTGAGCATGAGCTAGAGCAGACAGCTAAAACGACCACTCCAGGCGTCCACAAAAGAACAGACCGAGCTGTTTGGTTCGACCGCAGTGTAGAAACGATTGAAAAGAAAGTCCAGGACAAAGGGTCCTTAACAAACCAAGAAGATCTAAAGAGTGTGTTGATAAATAAGATTCGTCGAAAAGAACAGTTGCTGGCAGAAGGTAGAGAACATTTGTCAAGATAGTTTGTAGGACTGGATCGTCGTGGTATGATAACTGGAAGATATGACAGTGTCATTGCCAGACGAAAGCCCCGGCGATTTTTCCGTATGCGCGTCGCAAAAACACTGGCCATGGTTGCCTTGACTACTCTTATACAGCCTGTCGAGAGTGTCGAGCCCGATAGCACTGCTTTGGTAGCTTCTTCGTCGACAGTTTCTAGGCCGTGGACAAATGCCCTGCAACATCATAGGATCGTTGGATGTGAGACTGTCATACTTCTCTTGGGCTCTCATTTTAGAGGAGGCATCAAGAATCTTCCGGCACCTCTACTGGGAATTTCAAGCGTCCTTTGGGCGGTGATGCGCAATTCTCCTGACATACACTCGAGGCTGACATGGATGTAACATCTTGATTCGTCCCCGGTTGCTGTCGTACTAATATCTCCACTATATAGGATCTTCGGAACATGGTCGGTCTCGATACTGGCATACTTGGGAGTCCAAATGCATAACGCCATCTTCGGCAAACTGTAAGAGATATCCGATTCTCCCTCAAACGATCGCCAAAGTGACAAGGCGTAGATATATCCTCGTGACTCTCCTTGTCGCAGGAATATGTATGTACATCACAGCGTCGGTTCAGAAATCGGATGTAGTGACTGCACTTCCCGCGTGCATCTCATTTGCTGCTTATGCGGTATCGGTTTTCTACCCAAATAAACCACGTCTTGCCATACCCTCCATGGCATAGAGGACGAAATGACACCTTCTCAAGCGGACACCAATTATGTGAACTTTACCAATTTCCTTTCTTTTCCATATTTTCCCGTTTTTCTTTGGGCGTATAATGACAGTCATCTTTCATATGCATCGTCGGTCTTTTGCACGACTGATCTGAGTCGTTATATGCATTCGAGGCGTTTATTCGAACCAGTGGCCTTTTACATGCATGCCTACTGAAGGACTGGTCGGATGTACTGCGTCATTTTTCATTTTCTATCAAGTGGATTTTCAACGGGCGAGGTTGTCCCTTCCCCCCAACGCATACACAGAGTGCCGGTTAAGGGTAACCGCTATGAGCCTGTGCGTAAGCGTGGAAAACATGCTGGCTGATGCGAGTAGGCCACTGCTGGGTTCGACAGCGGTTCTTTGTCTCGACATATCGAAGCGGTGGGGATGGATTTTGTACGAGTCGTCCTTATCTTTTAGTTTCCTTTATTTGGGTATCACCGTGAAGTAACCTGCTCAGTACTTTTCAAGCAGAAGAAGCCGGGCGGGAAAGAAGAAAGATATACTGAATACGCAATGAGCGAGACGTTGATCATGGTGCCAGCGTCCCCAAGGGTCGCCGGAGATGTTTCCGGGAAACTCTCTATTAATATTGACGAGCCGCAAAGGAGAATAGCATACCTTGATCAGTCTTTTCTCGACCAATGAATGAACGTCATGCGTTCTTCTTCCCCGGGAGATGCTGTCGGTTCACTCTCCGTTCCTCCCACCTCGCCCAACCAGAGTCTACTAGGTCTTCCTGTATGACTAGATCCCTAACCCGCAGCAATCTCGCAATATAAGTATCCAGTGCCCACTCTACCCATCCTGATCGTCTCAGGTATGCCGTCACAGAAAACCAGAAGAGTGCAAAGACGGCACCAGCAGCGCAACCGACCATCACCTGCTTCGGAGTATGATAGCTCAGATATATTCTACTTATAGCAACAGCAGCCGCGGATACTAGTGCAAGGACGGAAAGCACAAGACGTTGGAAGAACGAGTAGGGCGTATGTGTCTCAGTCGGGTGTGGCTGATGGCGGAAAAGAAGGAAGAGCGTCAACGTGACCGAAAAGAATGTTACGAATTGCGCGTGAGAAGAGGGCATGCCGTAGCCTTTGCCATGCATCTCTACGTTGGATAAGCGGATATTCTCCTTGGACTCTGACTAAGCGTGAACAGGAGGGATTACCTAGCGGACGCTCCTCTTTAATATACCGCTTGAGGCACCAATTGAGAGCCTCACACGCCATCTGGCCAGCAAACATGAGAAGTATTTCGATTTCCCGATTGGACCATATCAGGGTTGCGTAGACGACACATAGGCCTTGGGGGACCAGGGCGAGCCAGGCACATAGATAGGAGATGGGGTCGCCCGGATTCTACTAAGGTTAGAGGATAACAGTCATTTGAGAAAACTAAAGGGCTGCTCCATACATAATGAACATGGGTCAGTGACAGCGAGGCTAGGGGAGTGTCCTCCATGATGGTGGTCAAAGGGCGCGGTTGGAGGGCTGAGGCAGGTATGCACACCAATACGAGGTTTGATGAGATAAGTTCGAGGACATTGGGCTTGGCGCAAGAGGCTCGGGTGGCGGAAAACAGCCGCCGAACTTCCGCCGTCATGGGCTGGACATTCACTGTTGTCTCCGCCACGCCACCATAGCGAAAGTGAATATACTTGCTCCCCTCCTCTTCTTTTACGATGTACTCTCCCTTATTGTACAGCGGTTGCATTGTGCACTCCTGCCGTCGAACTCTTTCATTACTTCACTCGCACGCTACCCTCTAAGTGTGAACTAACGCTGCTTGACTCACACCCGCTGTCGACATCGCATAATTCACATCTCACCCCTCCGCTTCCTCTCCCTCCATCGAGTACACGAGGGCTTTTTGTCACCTACTCTACCCTGCCCACAGTTCTGACAAGATCATTCTTCAGCCAGCACCTTACAACACCATTACCCCGCAATGGACTATACGACTGAAGACGACGAGCGCGTAGAGGAGTTGGCCACACTACAATGCATATTCCCTGACGAGCTCACACTACATGCCACCACTCCTTACGCTGCTCGCATAGACCTCGCTGTCATTCCCCAGACTCCGCTCCCCGTTGTATTCCCGCCACCTGCTGCAGACATTCAGTCTGATGATACAGAACTGTCACGATTGTCTCTGAACCCAACGACGCCTTCACTGTCCGGAGAGCTACACACGCTCTCCTACCTGCCGCCTCTGAAACTAGATGTTGTCCTCCCAGATGGTTACCCATCAGATACACCCCCTCAGGTCAAGCTGAGCACCGACCCTGCATGGCTTCCGAAGGATATACTTGAATCTCTTAGAAAAGAGGCGGTGGTGCTATGGGAAGAATATGGGCATGGACAAGTGCTGTTTTCGTACATATCTTCTCTGCAGGATGCTGCCGAGCGGGCTTTTGGTCTGGCAGACGGTGCTAACGGGTCTGTGGAGCTCCCATATGAGATGAAAATCGCACTTCTCGACTTTGATATCCAAATGAAGAAGGAGAAATTCAATAAGGAGACGTTTGACTGTGGCATTTGTTTGGAGCCAAAGAAGGGTTCGGCATGCTACCGGCTCCAACGTTGCCAGCATGTGTTCTGCATAGACTGCTTAAAAAGCTTCTACAACAATTGCATTCTAGAGGGTGATGTGAACGGAATCAAATGTCTCGACCCGGACTGTGGCAAACAACCATTAGAAAATACCAGCCCCGATCAACGGAAGAAGAGAAAAGAGCGCCTTCTCACGCCGAACGAGTTATTGCAAATCCCCCTCGAGCGTGGCATGGTTCAACGTTACGTCGACATCAAGCGTAAAAAGAAAATTGAAGCCGACAAATCCACAATATACTGCCCACGCGAATGGTGCCAGGGCGCCGCCCGCTCGGATAAATACCCCAAATTCACCGACCTCTCCCAGATCCCTGAGTCTGACGACGAGGATCAAGAAGAGGAAGAATCAGCACCCGTCGAAGCCTCCGAAAAACCAGTCACAGTCAGGGCAAAAGGCGCCAACCGCCTGGCTGTATGTGAAGACTGCAACTACGCCTTCTGCAGCGTCTGCCTCGCAGGCTGGCACGGTGAATACCAAGCCTGCTGGCCACGCAGTCGCACTGAACTCACCGAAGAAGAACAAGCTTCGATGAACTACATCCTCATGCACACATCCCCCTGTCCCACATGTTCCGTTCCTTGCCAAAAATCCCACGGCTGCAACCACATGCGGTGTTTCCAGTGTAAAACGCACTTTTGCTACCTTTGCTCGAGCTGGCTGCATCCGGATAATCCGTATAGACATTTTAATGATAAGGGAAAATCCTGTTTTCAGCGGCTGTGGGAGTTGGAGGAGGGGGATGAGGGGAATGGGGAGGTGCAATTTGATGGGGTGAGGGCGGCGGAGGCGGCGGCGCAGAGGGCGGAACGGGCGGCTCAGGAGCTACAGGCTCAGGAGCTGGAGGCTGTGCTGTAACATTAAGCTCCCATATGCATTCACTGTGGAGTGAATTCGAAATATATCAGAAGCAAATTGACTACTCCATCGAAGATGAAATGGAAGAGAGGAGCAGAGAACAGCCTAACAGTATGAGGAGGGGCAAGGAAGAATTTTATGCAGAACAGTGTATGTAGTTCTTCACCACTTCTAACTGGTTATTGGGTTGGTGTGATACAAACGATACAGCTCTATGCAACCAGACTATTCTATGACGGGGGTCTAACCGCTACATATATAAACAAATGAAGAAATAATATATATACACACATCTGCCTCGTCTCTTCGCCGAGTGCCAACGGTCTCTTCGTCCTCAAGTGCCAACAACCTCTTTCTCATCAAGTTTCAATAATCTGTCCTTCACTAAGCGACGACGATCCCTCAAACCCTCGCCTATAGCGACGCCTTCACTTCCCCCTACCCTGACAAATACTGTCTCCTCCATCCGACTGAGATCAGTACTTAGTGTGCCTTGTCCTTCTCACCGATCCTCACATGGTTTACTACCAGGCAGATGAAGAACACGATACACAGTGTAGGTATCATCCAAGGGCTGGATGCGTACTTACCGGAGGCATCGGTGTATTTCATTGTGCTCAACAAGCACAAACCGAGGCCAAGTAAGAAGTTCAATCCCTGACGGAAATACTGCAAGGCGCGGCGTTGTTCAGGGGTGAAGGAAAGCATCGAGAGGACAGAGGTTAAGATTAGGGCGAGGCCGCCCTAGATATTCTCAGTTGGAGAGCTTTGCCTGGGTATGTAGCGTGGGGAAAGGAGATAGGGAGAAAGAGTAGGGAGGAAGGCTGGGGAGAAAGGATGGGAGAAAGGGCAGAGAAAAAGGATCAGGCAAGTACATGATGGAAAAGTGGGAACAGGAATTACGGGAAAGGGAGTGAGGAAGGGCAAAGTAGAGGGGTTGGAAAGTGCGGAAATGGAAATGTTGAGAGAGAGGGAAGTGTTGGATAGGCGTAACCCAACGCAGGGCAAGTGTTGCATAGATGATGCGCAGGATAGACGTATTGCAAGAAAAGGGGATAAGTAGAGACAATGTCGCATACGTGAAAAGGCAAAGGGGTGAAAAAGAGGTCATACTTACAGTGACAAAAACATAAGTGAATACGAGTTCAAAGACGTCCATGAACCCATCAAATTGCGCCGCCGGATCCGTATTCTTCCCCTGGTCTTTTTGGTCTGGTGTCTTGATACTCAGGCTCGTCATAATCGTCTTTCCGCTCGCAAACACAAAGTCCTGCAGCCCCGTCGCAAACTCCACAACCGCAGTCTCATTCCCCGACTGGCTATTCGCATAATAGAGTGCGACTGCTTTGAGGCCGATATCAGCGGCTTTGATATCCTTACTCGCATCGATGTCTTTGGGAACATAGTCGAAGACGTACGACCACGCTGTCTCGTTCAGTGCGGTCGCGAGGTCTTTTCCTGTGTTATAGGGTTGGGATAGGAGGACTGAGAGAGCCTCGCTGTAGAAGTTCAGAGACTGGATCGCTTGCCTCCAAATAATAAAGTTCGCTACACCCTGGAGTACCAACACGAAGACCGCGTGAAGCGGGAAGTGCAGGAATGTCCATATTTGCTGGCGTATGGTTCCAAAGTGCTCTTCCTGCAGTCTGTCGAAATAGAGCATGTAGAGAAAATATATACATAGTATGGCGCTGATGATTTGGCCCACTACGGGAGCAGTCCAGAGGTAGTCGTTTTCGACGATTTTGGAAATCGATTTGCAGATTACGATGATGCCTTCGCCGAGGATGATCAGGGTTAAGAGCGACATCCTTTGCACCATGTGTGTGCCTTTGAAAGAGATGCTGCGGAAGATGCAGGATACAGCAACCGTGATCAGCGTCTCACAGATACCAACAACATACCATGCGATATACCCTTTAATCGTTTCCGGCACTAGCAACTGGTACGTGGGGAACACCATGGTGAGACAGCCATATATGCTGGCGGCGACGAGGGAGGAGGCCATCACGAGCATAAGCGGGAGCCGCGTTTTGGTATAGGATTTTGTGAACCAGAGTGTTATACCATATTGTGCGACGAGAGTCAGACGCGACACCATGAGGATGAGGGAGAAGCCGCGGTATACTGTATAGTCTGATTCGGCGTATCCGGGCTTCCACTGCGGTGCCATGACTGCAAATCCAACCATGGTGCCGAAATGAATGCACTTGGCGCAGCGCTCGAAGATGCTGTCGGCAGAGAACCGAACATCGTAGAGACTGACTTGGTACCAAGTCAACCACAACAGAGAAAAAAAGCCAATGTAACTTGTCAGACTCATCAAGTCGTTAATATCGAGGAGTGAGGTGAAGGTTGTCAAGTTGGCGACGAAGAAGAGGTCATAGAAGAGTTCAGCCGTGGTGGCTTCGGCATGACGGTGGAAGTGTAGGTTCATCTGTAGGGAGAGGCTGTGATTAAAGGGTACGTTTTGGGTCGAGGAGGGTTGCTTGGGGTCAACGGGATAGAGAGGTGTTTGGGCGCCGATGCTGAACTTGAAGTCGTGGGGCTTGGGGGCTCCATGGTGGTCACCCTGATCAAGGCTGTGGTCGCTCCGTGAGAGGAGAGGAGAGTTGAAGAGAGTAAGGGAGTGTACATATCCCATCTTGCATAGGAGTTGAGTTCCACTAGCAGGATTTTCCAACTGCTGGGATAGGTTGAAAGATAATAGGTATGGGAGCAAAGAAGAGATACGCCGATATCACCATCGCTGAATGAACCCGCTGAGGGAAGAAAAGAGAAAGAATAAGATAACGAAGACCCAGTACAGAACACGCAGGAAAATAGACCCGGAGATGGCGGGAGGAGTAACGGAATCACAAGATGCCGTTGAGCAACAGTATATACTCCCATTTAGTCATGCCATTCTAGTAGTATCTGTGACCAGAAAGTCCCGCTATGACCACCGACGCAACCTCCGCCCATCCGTCCTCCGAAATTTACCTGATCAAGCCCAAATAGAGACAATGTGGCAGTCACATATTCTTATTCTCGTAACATGCTTATTTGCATCCTTCAGCCTCAGAATCCCCACTGCATTAACGACCGCTTATGCAGGGACTAGAACCGTTGACCAACTCGTTGATGATTCAACAGCGTCGGAAGATAAGTGGTGAATAACACAACGCTTTGTATGCTAATTACCGGCTGTGGTTCGAGGGGGTGAATGAGGAAAATGCAATCGTTGCGTAATGAGTAGCTGTACTCGCAGCCCATATATGGATCAGTGTCGATTTAGACGGCTGTTAGAAAATTCCGAAAGCTTGAGAAGTCAGAAACCAGAGCTGGATGATGGCGGCAAAAGCCTGCCATAAGCGGCTTGATTAAGGGGGCTTATGCGTTGTTCGGCTGGGGCCAGCTACGTTGTGTGGTTTGAAATGTTGTGTTTGAGGGGCTGAATGGTGTTGTGAAACCTAAAAGTGACCCTTTTAGAAGGATTAGGCAAAGACTCTAACCATGTGTGGGAGCTGGCGAGAAGCTGGGATTCAGTGTTCAGGCTTGCTAAGCGGTCTTCGAAATAGAATCGGTTTATCATTCCGAGAAAGAGGCTGCTGACGATATGGGTAGTACCCCTAGGGACTATTAGATAAGAACATCCTACAATTAGTACTTTCTCGGTGTTAACGTATACCTTCTCAATCTTATTTCGTTTCGTGTAGGAAAACGTTTCATGGATGGATCCAATGATTTGAGTCTCAAGAAGTCAATTCCAAAGTCACTGGTCAGTCCTGCTTTCAAACAGGTATCCGAAATAGATTCATGTAGCACTTGTGACACAGCCCAACCGCATTGACAAAGTTTACTAATGGAATTGTCCGGTTGGGTCCAGATAGTGCACGAATGAGCTTAATTAAACGTTTGGTTTGGGGTGCGGGTTTCAGCCCCCAAACTTCACACTAACGTTCAGCGTTTGTTAACTTCGCCGTTTCTTAGGAGAGGGGAGGGCGGAAAAGTTGATGGAAAAGAGCGGATTCATGCTCGAAATCCCAAAGAGGCTATAACTGGAGATGCTGTTCCGCCGTCTCTTTTTATTGATGTTGGTGGAAGCTATTTTAGATCGAAGCTTCGCTGCGTACAATGGAGACTGGTTAGAAACGTTATTTATACCTTCTTTCTAGAAGGAGACGTCTACATATTGGTCAGAGTTCAGGAGATCTAGAAAACTCCCTATTCAATATCTTTACGGACGTTTTTAAGACTTTATTCATGGTTGGTACTGTCTCCCCGGTAGGTCTGATGAAACTCTCCTAGTTTTTCCTAGGGAAAGGTTGAATGCTAGGAATCACTTTATATGTTCGGTGCAACAAATTTGAAACCGATATCACTGAAAGAATTTCATTGACACAAAGCCACCTGCACCTTTAACTCTTGGAAGAAGTGTTGTCGAAATTGTGTATAAAGCTTTGCCCAGATTGGGGAAATGGGCATCGTGGGCTAGAGCAAGCTTAGCGTAATTGTGAGCACAGCCCGGCACCGCCACCAATACTGGCATCATCAACTTTTCAGCTCTCCAGACAAAGTTGATACCAACCCACAACAAACTTAAGGCTGAGCCTAAAGACTGAAGGATTCAGCCGAGACGTGGTGGACTTCAAAAGGCGCCGACTCTTTTGCGGTGAGTTGGTGGCTTAAGACAAGTTGAAACCTCGTTATGGTTTCTATAAGTGTTCGTTAATGGAGCTGGAACAATGTAACGCACACATCTCTCCCTGCGCTATAATTATTTGGTAATAGGTAAGATGTGACCATATTACCGAGACACCGTAACAAAAATACCAAAAATGAGAAAAAGTAGGCGGAACGCCATAATTGAACCCGGGACTAAAAATACGCCTCTCTAGCCCACGTGGACGTTCGTTACCATGATAGACAACCATAATGCAGAACCGTTCTGAGAGAGCGAAAGGTCACTCCATATTAATGTGATACGATATTCTCAGCAAACTGCGCACCTTTATATGCAAAATCGCTGCCGATTTTCACCCGGCTGCTTATGTCATCAGCCCACCCCTTCCATATCCTCTCAAGGCACATGGCGAACTTTTTTGGTGATCCCGGAACAAGCACGCTGAATTTCCCTGAGAGATTTTTTTCTCTTTCTGGATAGTGGCCATAACAAACATGGAAATTAAAAGTTATCGTTCACCATTGTTCCTCAGCTCGAGCTACCTTTTTTCTTCGCTCTTATATGAATTGCTTATGGAGTGATAAAAGCCCAAGTTTAACTCCCAAGCGTGTAGCTTTTTAACGCCCTACCACCATGGAACTAGGGGAAGAACTCACAGTTGTGGCCTCTCTTTTTCGATGGTTTCTACTTTACTAACATTTTAAAGGAATAAATCATCTTTTTCTATTTTAATCTACTATAGTATTTAGATTATGGATAAGTGTGTTAGAAGGGTCTCGTAAAATACGTATCCGCTTAGGTAGAGAGCTAATATCATGCCTGAATCTTCCAGTACTCCACTGAGCAGGAAACGTATAACCTAAGGTGAAAATAATTCATCGTCCTTAGAAGAAGGATAGATAGCTTCACTACTTAATTAGGACGAAGAAAAAGAATAAGAGAAAATGAAAGGAACCTCTATTTAGAATTGTAAGAAAAGATATCGTAAAAAGATGGTATGCTTAGACCGTTCCTACTTTGAACTATTCCTAAGAGATAAAACAATGAGATTATAAGTAAGTGTACCTTAATCGGAGTTAACGAATATTGTAGATGGAAGTATACTCAGTGAAAAATTTGAAATGTAACATGGCATATATTCTGTTGTCGCTAAGGGCCAGCAGAGCCAAACTACTTTTACTTTTCTTGATTCTGAACAAACCTGCTAAACAGATCCCTCCTCACCTTATCCAGATCTACCTGCTCACTAGGCTTTTCTAAGCTCTCCCATACAGCCTGCATCTCTCCACCCACTTTCGCGTCCACTTCCTGAATGCCCATGAACTCGCCCAACAATCCTTCATACTGTGCGAACTCAGCGTCAGTCATCTGGAAACGAACTTTGTACACGATTCCGGGGACGAACGGGTCGGTTTCGACGACCTGTTCGAGATGGGAGGGGAGGACGCGGAGTAAGAAGGCTTGGCCTTGGGAGTGGTGAGCTGCGCGGCAGGCGGCGCGGAGGAGGTGGAGCGTCATTTTATAGAGGACGCGGGGGTGCTTAGGCTGCAAAACGGATTAGTACAGAACAGAGAAAATGGGATAAGGAGGGAATGTCCTTACCTCAGCAGCGGGGGCCGAGGCGTCGGAGGGGAGGTTAATGCCACTGGGGGTAGACATGATGGTGGTGGGCGTACTGGAGGGTGTGAAGTTAGCGGGCAGAAAGTCCTCGGCGTTTGCGTTTAGGATGGCCATTTACCAGTTGTCGAAGACGACAGTGATGTTTTGCGGTTTTCTGTGGAACACGACGAAATGCGCTGAATGATGTCGTCTATCGCTGCTGCAAGGCGTCAGTTTCGAGTCTATTCGACGCGCTTTCTGAAGTGCATTTGGTGGCAGAAGTACTGATTGCAGATCGATTGTTGTTGAGTCGAAGTAGGACCGTAATGAGTGTCGTGATCTGCTGATATGCAGTGATATATGGTGAGGGGATGGTGGATGGTTTGCTTCGCGTCTGGTGAGAGATGGTTTGCCGTTCTCTCTTCGCGGCGCTGAATTTGTCGGTTTGAAGTGCGATTGCGTGAGTTGGTTCGTAAGATTGACACACAGACACGAGGTAGAGGCTTGAATGAAGACGAAGTTCTCTTATATGTTCCTGAGTGGAGAAAAGAGTGCGCTAAAGCGATCATGAATATGGTGTTTAGGGGATGGGAGCTAATATTGGAGAAGAGAGCGCCGAAAGTCATTTAGGCTCAATACCATTAGCAGGAGCCTAGCTGATCCGAAAAGCCACTGAAGTGAAGGTGAATGCGAAGTGAAATTGCGCTGTCACGTGGTAGTTCTTCCGTGTTAACGTTCCCCCTAAAGAGGCCGTGCTTCACCAAACAACTGTATTTCAACGTCGTATCCTTATACTATCTACATACTTAAGACTGAAACCTTTTCTCACTGGCGAGAACTGTTGACTAACACCGCGCTTTTCTTCAACACCGTCTGTCAAAGCACTCGCAATGTCTTCACCCGCCGAACTCACCGATCCAGTCAAAACAGGCCAAGCGGCAATGTGCGCATTCCTCCGCGCCCGTGGCTATGAGCCCACTGACCCAACTGCAGTAGAAGACTTCGCCGAAAAAGTCCTCGCGATGGGTAAGCAGAAAAGTCGCATTAAGGATCAATAGCTTGACTAACGAGTGTGTAACAGCGATTAGAGAGGGAGTCGCAATGCCAGTTCCAAAGCGGGACTTTAACGGAGATTCTCGGTTTGTGATCTGGGAGGACGGCTGGAATAAGCCTGCTGGCGTGCACGGGGAAGAGGGAGAGAGCGAAGATACAAATACAGGTTCAGACACCGAGATGGCAGAGACCGAGTATGGAGAGGAGGATAACCAAGAGGAGCCCCATGAGCCGGACGGCATGGTGATATTTGTGGATTTCGCCTTGCCTGAGCAGAGTGAAGCCCCAGAGATATATGACCTGAATGATCAGGAGAACATCGACCCAAATGATCACCGTTTCGAGTTTGGAGACTGAAAGCAGGGCTACGGATCCATCTTCATATCTCAGTAAGGGGTATGTTGCACGTATTCCCTTCTAACCATCGTTTCACTTTATTCCTCTTCCACTATCCTTTCAGCCAAATTCTTAACCCAAGTATATGCGGGGTAACATATCCTTTATCCCTACACTGTTAGTTAGTAGAGCAACGGAATTCTAAAGGGAGAAGGAATATTTTCTATACTGTGGATAAGGGGTATCAGAAGAGGACTAGTTCTTTCATATTTAAATAAATTTCCTTCTTCTTTAGCTGCGATGTGTGGTTTGCTGAATGTGTCTCTGCTTTGCGAATATGCTTTCCCTTCGCTACTGTACCATCACGGAGCCGGATTCTATCGAATGCAAATCTAATACTTTTGAGGAGCGTGCGTTGTTGTGTTCATCTGTTCTCTTACATGCCAACACTTATTCCCAGGAGCATAATGCGGCCCGGAATTTGGGCATTAATTAAAACTCTGTACAATATCAGCCCCAAACTACATCTTAAGTTTCTATATTTAATAGATACTATGTAGATACACCCTTACTGTTCTTAACCTGTCCTAATGTTCCGAATTTGTACCCAAAATCAGCAGGTATCTTCCTCTCCTTCACTTCTGGGCCTTCGGCAAATCACTAGCCCAAGGATACGCCTCCTTCACCGCGGTCCATGGCTTCAAATCATCGTAATTCCGCGTTGTGGCCGTCCCTTTCAACACCTTCGCTACAAACGGTAAAACGTTCGTATACCCGCTCATATCGCAGTGCCCACCGCTGCGGATTGCCATGCCCAACTGATCGCCAACACCAAGCCAACTGTAGACGGCTTTGGCGGCGGGGTAGGTTACGACGGCGGTACCTTTGCTGTCGGTAAACTGGTCGCCTTGACCTTGGTCGATGATTACGGCGCGCGGTGCGATGGCGGCGACGATGGTGTGGGCGTCGTAGGGGAGTTGAGAGCTTTTGCCGACGAATTGCGATATGCCGGAGGAGGTCCACCATCCGGCGCCGGATTTCTGAGGAAGTCAGATTAACCCCTAATAGCCATGATATGGGAAGGAAGCCAAGGTTTGAGAGGATGGAAATATTTACCGAATTCTCGAGTGTTTCACCCTGCCCGCTGAGACTGTATCTGTACGGTCCGGTTCCTTGAACACCGGCGCTCATGGGCATTGTAACGGTGATGCGAGGGTCGAAGAGGCCAGCTGCGAGGGCGGCTTTGCCCAGACGGGAACAACCAGTTACACCCACTTTGGTGCCGTCAATTTCTGAAACTTTGGCAATGATTCCGTCAAGGACGCGATGGAAGCCCCATGCCCAGGCTGTGAGGACGCCTGGAATGGAAGGGTTAGCAGTGAAAATACTCGTGAAAAGGACAATCACCATATGGAAGGGGAAAGAGGAAGAGGCACATTCGAAGAATGCGAGGTAGAGCTTTGCTTACCGATATCTTTTCCGCTATACAACTGCCAGAAGCTCCCTGACTTGCTATTGCTATCCGCTGCAACGCTTGAATAATCAAAGGTAACAACAGAAATGCCTTGCTTCAAATATGCATTGTTATCGATACCTCCAATTGCTATGACTACAGGAAATGGTCCACTTCCAGATGGCAAATTCACTGTAGCCGAGATCTTGGCTGTCTTCCCTCCCACGGCAATTGACACATCGAGTTTGTTCCCGTTTCTCGTTGCGGTCACGGTTTCTTGAGAATGGTCGGGGTAATACCCGTATTGGTACTCTTGGAGGAGTTTGACAATTTCCGGTTGCCGGCATTGGTACCATTCCTCTTTACTTTGGACTCGCGTTTTACCGTCAAGGTACAGGAACGGGTCCGGCATAGTTTTGATTGAAGAAAACGTGGCCGCTTTGGGCATAGGAGAGGGTGTTTGAGGACATGTTATGTTGCCTGAGCCAGCTTGTCGTGGAAGCAGATCCCAAATGTCTGCGGTGGGCGCTGCATAAATAGTCGCCAGAAGGCCAAGGATAGCGAGTAGTTCTATTCGCATCGTGAAACTACAGGACAATCGGTTTTGGCCTGAAGGTAGTCGTGGAGTTGGCACACTGACTGTAGGCGGCAGGCCATTTTATGAAGGAATAGCTAGGCTACGCCCACATGTGGGCGAATCCTTTGATCATGGTTATCCGGGTATGTTCATAAAGCGATATGGCCTTTCTCTTTTTTTTCATATATTTGCAATTCCGTTTCGATTCTTGGGATGGTTCATGTGGCCAAAGGATCCTTGCCAAACACAGTTATGGGTGGCTGGTCCCACTGGTCCGCGAGAAGAGTCGCGAAACACATATAGTTTACGGTCTACATATTTGGGCTGTGAAACGTCATTAGGAGTTGCAAAGTGTTTCCAAACAACTCCAATTGAATTGTCCAGAATATTGTGCTGGGTAGAATTCGGGTTTTGTCTATTTGTGGATATAGTTGCTCTCGTCATGCGTTCCCAAACCCTACTACTGTGTACCCAAAAGACTGTCTCATTTGCCGGTTCCTTGTGGGGTCGTACCTAGCTGAAGATCTCTGAATTTGGCTGATGTCGAGAAATACCGAATCGGGTGACAACAGTCGTCTATTCGGTTAATTTCACGAGCAATCCTCGTGCCGGCTGGACTCCAAACTTTGAACCCGTCACGCCCCATCCACTTGAAGTCATTTGTGGCTATTGAAGGAGCCGCCAGCAGCATATAGAAGATGCCAACTCTTGAACCCTGAGGTACTGCGGTCGGCCATCGTCACTGGACATCTTATGTGGTATCTTCAGCCGGCTCCCTCAAGGTCGGTGGCAGATCAACGGTGCCTATGAGAAATGATTTATACAGCTTTAAAGTAAGAAACATCCACAAAACAAGCCATAGAAGAGAAGTAAGACATTATAACGGCTTCTGATAGCTAGTGCAGGGATTTTTGATGGTAAAAGATTGATAGATGGGAGAAGGGGCAGAATGATATTCAACTGCAGAACTTGACATGAGCCTTCAAGCCTACAGTATATACTGGTATCTGTGATTACAGAAAACATGCCTGGACGTTGGGCCTGAACAGCAGCGGACTGTAGAGATATACTGTTGCGGGCAAAGCCTACACAGACTTATGGTTCATGTATAGTCATGTGATATCGTCACGTGAGCTTATCAGAGAAATTAGATTGTATATTAGTTAGTTGATTAGTCAGTAGCATAGAGCGAAGCCCTCTCCTTAAAGAGAGAGCTCCGCGCCCGCTTGAGAGAATCAACACTTACATCATACTTTGGAACTACCCCTGATATATACGGGACAGGACAGAACCAACCCTGGTTGACGAAGGTTCTTGAAGTCCCAACTGGTAATAGTCTGGTATAACCTTGCTACGAATATACGGAGGCCATAATAAAATAGAGATAATGTACATTATGTGGCAGATGTGTGTCGATAGTCTTCAGAGTGAAGCAGTGGTGTGGATAACATGCAACGCTACGCGTTACGGCATGACTAATCGAAGATGTGCCCGGACTTGGATGCCTACTTGTGATCTGCTTCAATACAGCGTGGAAATTCTAGCCAACCAAAGCCTGTGGCATAGTGACTGAACCAAAGGGGTGTTTCGAAAAAGTAGCTTGGCTGATCATGGCGTATTCACTGTGTCATACGCCTTGATTGGTGAAATTCTCCGCGCTGTATTGAAGCAGGCTGCGAGATATACTTACTGTAGGAAACTCTCTTGACGCCTGCAATCGACTTTGGTAAGTTTTTCCACAATATTATTACTTGAAAAACGGAGAAGAGAAATAGCTTCCTTTTCCACCTTCTCACTCTGCGCTCCAACTTATTCATCGGGAGATTGTGTAAGCAGAATGAGGTGAATACTGGGGTAGTGAACAGGTTGTATTGTTCTGGTGATCATGTTCTGTGTTGTCCTCAGGTCTAAGGAACTGTTGAGTATATATACATGTATTGTGTGCTGAGTCAGCAGCAAGTTGCTCCTACCATATGCCGTCTCGGCTTACAGATTGAACTGAGTCACATCGCTTTATAAATGTCGATTCAGTCGGAGATTGAACCGAGCTTGTAGGGTTACTGTAAGCAGAATGAGGTGAAAACTGGGCAGTGAACAGGCTGTATTGTTCTGGTGATCATGTTCTGTGTTTTCCTCAGGTCTAATGAACTGTTGAGTATATATACATGTATTGTGTGCTGAGTCAGCAGCAAGTTGCTCTTACCATATGCCGTCTCGGCTTACAGTTACTGATTTCTGTTGGAGAATATCGGGTTCAGTGCAAGTATAGGATGACACGTGACCACTTGTTAGACTACCTCCGCACGAGTGCTTGCACATACGTACACAGGAGTAGAATAGTTACAGTATTCCGCTCTTCAATTAATACAACAACTCTCCTGCTCTGCCTTCCCTTCGCCTGTTCCCGTGACACTTTTATCGGCCATACAGTATACAAGTGCTTATTGTTCAATAGTTTCATTAGTTTAGGAGCTCGGAGCGGAGAAACAGAAAGGCCGCCATGCTTACGTGACGTCAACCCGCCGTCAATGAGAATATAGTCCGCCTTGCTTCCCCACTTCCTTTCAACACCACTATCCTCTTGGCAATTCCGCGTTTTACATGATGATTCTGTTATTTGTTTGCTTGTTAATAGCCAGTTTTACCAGAGCAGTCTGTTATGAGCCATCTCCAGCTTTCCCTTTGCCCAAATATGATTCCCAGCACTCATTGCTCAAGAACGCATTTGGCGCCATTGAATCAGCACTCAAGGCTACAATCGCTTCCTCCAAATATAACATCACCTCTTTTTCAGTCGAAGTAACCTCCTCGGAGGATTCTCTATGGTCTCTGCATCACACTGCACGCCAGAGGAACGCCTCGCAGCATGATGTTGACAAGGTGGACGGCGACACGCTATACCGTATTGCCAGCATAACAAAGACTTTCACAGTCTTAGGAATACTATACCAGCATGCAGCTGGAAATTTGAGCTTGGATGACCCAATTGACATATACATAGAAGAGTTGAAAGAAAAGCAGAAGGGAACTTTGCCATGGAAGGACATCACCTTGAGGAGCTTAGCCAGTCAGCTCAGTGGTATTCCTAGAGAATGTGAGATGTCCTAGAAGATACTGAGGTTTGGGCTCACTGTTCGTAGTTGTCCAGTCTGATGTAATCAACGCCATTCCGTCTCCATGGCAATACGGGTTTCCGCCTCTGCCCCGAGATGGTCTGCCGAACTGTAATGATTATGCAAATGATCACCCTTCATGTGGGAAAGAAGGTAGCTTGAACCCTGATAGATTCAACCATTTTATAGTAGAACTGATAAGCTTACCAACATAGACCTGCTCGACTCTATCAAATCCAAATTGCCCGTATTTGCCCCTAACCAAATATCTACTTACTCCAATGTCGCTTTCGAGCTCCTCGGCCTCGTGATTGAAAAAGTAACCGGTGAATCATACGCTTCATACATATCACGTGCAATTTTCGAACCCCTCTCCATGGGCCGAAGCTCTATCTCGAAACCGCCAGCTAGCCATGGAGTAATACCGATTGGCGAGCATTCGTGGGATATGGAGGAAGGCATCGAAAGCCCCACCGGCGGTATCTACAGCTCGTCCAGCGACATGTCCAAATATCTCCGTTATATTTTAACCCATTATAATGGTATTACTCACGCGACCAACTGGTTCCACCCTGGCTCTCCTGGCGGTGGAATGAAGTCCTTCTATGGAATGCCTTGGGAGATATACCGAACCGATCGTATCTTGCCCGATTCCAAACGCCCAGTCAACTTTATCACAAAGGGCGGTGGCCTTCCAGGATACATGTCCAATATAATACTTCTTCCTGAGTACAATCTCGGAATCACAATTCTCGTTGCTGGCAGCAATTCATTACTAGAGAAGATCCGGGAGGTTGTAACTGTTGAACTCGTCCGGGCAGCCGAAAAACTTGCTACCGAACAGCTTCGGAAGCGATATGAGGGAACTTATATCTCACCTGATCTGGACCTAAATTCTTCGGTCACTCTGGTAGCGGACCACCGTGGGCTCGTTGTGACCAGTTTCATATCCAATGGCACTGACGTTCTCGCTTTCGGTTTTCCAAAACTAGGAATTCTGCCTACAGATAAGCCTTGGTATGCACAGCTCGCGCCCACCCTCCTCTATAAGGATCCGAAAAATCAGAGCGGCGAGTTATGGCGACTGCTTCCAGTAGCCGAGCCTGGCGACAGTGAGGGTATATGGGATGATTTATGTCATTCTAATTATGATCTACCCACCTATGCGGGGCTGCCCATAAACGAATTCGTCCTTTGGGGTGAAGAGGGCCACCAAACTGATTACCTGGAACTCACCGCATTTAAGGTGAAGTTACAAAGAGATGACAGGAGCAAAGATGGGTCTAGTGAAGCGCAGACACCATTTGAGGTCTACGAGTTGAAGTAGATGCCTGAAATTATGTGGGGAGTGCGGTTGGTCCTACATTTCGACTCCTTTCGAAATCTGTTTAATTCCGGAGGACGTAAGCCCGGTTTGATGCGCAAAATGATCCCATAGAGCACCTTCTTCAAATTCGACATTCATTTCGTGGTGCTTTTGCCACGAAACGCAATTTTTGACGAATTGAAATATCGCTCTCCTTTGTGTGTCCTACTTCCGGTCTCTGTAGCCTTGACACCCGCTCTTCCGAGGGCATGGTCCTCATGTCGCAACTGACGTCGGCCGCAGCATGTCAGCGACAATACATGTATGGTTGGATATTTCTGGAACATCATGTTTCATATATTTCTATCGCTTTTGTCCTTTATCTAGGCGAGTTCAAGATTTGTTATGGGCCGCGCAGATCTGAGGGGTAAATATATTTGCGATATTAATTAACATACGACCTTGCATACATGTTGCTGTATTTTCACTTTCGACATGCCTGGCTAGTATTTCCGAGGCCCCCAGTCAATGAGCTTTCCTATAGAAACCTTGTGAATCATCAACGTCAGTACATCTAATCCCCCATTGTTGGGTTAGAACCTTTTGCCGACACTCTTTACCGTTGTTTACACCTCTTGCACCTCAACAATTGAGCGTAGTTCCACAAATAGGCGCTCGTAATGATTGCACGGTCGCTGATTCAAACAATATTGTGATTCTCCGTATGGGATTTTTACACCAGAGCCGAACTATATAATACCAGCACCACCCCCCCTTACTGGGAAGCCTAGGTATCTTACAAGAGCTAGGACTGCAGAGGTACACATATTTCTAGTAAGTCAAACCCATTTCTTGCGGTTCTTGAAGTTAATATGTCCTTCTTTCCTCTCAGACATAGGCGATGGCGGTATTAAAGCGAACCCTGACCGTGTTCGCCGCGCTCTGTTTTGCCCACAATGCAATTAGCGACAGGTACCCAGATTGTTTAGCAGGACCTCTCCTGAACAATACAGTATGTAACGTAGAAGCTGATGCTGCGCAACGTGCTGCGGCATTAGTTGCTGCTATGACAATGGAGGAGAAACTAGCAAATTTCGTGGAGTATGCAACAGCAAGTTTTCGAAACAGTGGATTCATGCTTACCTATTATATAGTAAGAGTCTCGGTGCAGAGCGATTGGGATTGCCGTCCTATTACTGGTGGAGTGAAGCACTCCATGGAGTTGCTTATTCTCCGGGAGTGACTTTTTCTGGCTCCGGAGAATTCGAGTCAGCAACCTCATTTGCCAATCCGATCACCTTGTCGGCAGCCTTTGACGATGCCTTGGTGGAATCAGTAGCTGGCATCATCGGTCAGGAAGCGCGAGCTTTTGCCAATGCTGGGCACGCTGGTCTCGACTTCTGGACACCGAACATTAATCCCTTCAAGGATCCGCGTTGGGGAAGGGGATTGGAGACGCCCGGTGAAGACCCTTTCCGCGTATCCAACTATGTGAAGCATCTCCTCAAGGGACTGGAAGGAAATAACAACAAGACTCGACAAATCATCGCCACTTGCAAACATTATGCGGCTTATGACCTGGAAAGATGGAACGGAGTTGTCCGATACGCATTCGACGCAATTGTGCCCATGCAGGACCTCGTTGAATACTATCTGCCTCCGTTCAAGCAATGCGCTCGAGACTCGAATGTGGGCTCCATTATGTGCTCGTACAATTCTGTCAATGGTACACCGGCTTGCGCGAACTCTTATCTTATGCAAACGGTGCTTCGTGAGCATTGGAACTGGACTGCCCATAACAACTACGTCGTCAGCGACTGCAACGCTGTCCATAACATCTATGCCGATCATAAGTGGGTCAAGACTGCGGCACAAGCAGCTGGAGCGGCTTTCAACGCTGGTACCGATAATGTCTGTGAGGCTGGTGGATGGGGTACGGATGTAGTAGGCGCCTATAACCAGTCATTAGTAAAGAAGGACGTTCTTGACCGTGCCCTTTCGAGACAGTATGAAGGACTGGTGCGGGCGGGTTACTTCGATGGCAGTGCCGACCCATACCGCGCGTTAAGATGGTCAGACGTCATCACGGATGAGGCCTTGAACTTAGCACGACGGTCTGCAGTGAACGGCATGGTGTTGCTAAAGAACGACGGGATACTACCCAAACCCCTGTTCAGGAAGGATACGATTGCCGTTATCGGTATGTGGGCGAACAATTCAAACGCAATGCTGGGTAACTACAACGGAAAGCCACCCTTCACTGTCACTCCTCTGGATGCAGCAAAGGGGTCTGGCGTCAAAAAAGTCAATTACGCAAAGGGCCCGATCAACAGTCCCACTGGTAATATGACGGACGCTGCCATCAATGCCGCTAAATCTTCTGACATCGTGTTTTACTTTGGAGGCATAGATGTCTCCATTGAATCTGAAGACCGGGACCGAACAACCATCACTTGGCCTGAATCTCAGTTAGCCCTGATCAACAGCATTTGCTCTCTGGGCAAACCCTGCGTTGTGGTGCAACTAGGAACCCAATTAGATAACACACCTCTTCTGAATAACAAGAATATCTCAGCTATTCTCTGGGCTGGATACCCGGGGATGTACGGTGGTCTCGCGGCCTTCGATATCATCACCGGCGCTGTAAACCCTGCCGGCCGTCTTCCTATAACTCAATATCCAGGCATCTACACCTCGCAAGTCCCACTGACAGACATGACCCTCCGACCTTCGTCGACTAATCCCGGTCGGACGTATAAGTGGTATAACAAGGCTGTCCTGCCGTTCGGCTACGGACTCCATTACACCAACTTTACTGCTTCGTTCGGTCCAGGCAACGGGACCAACGCCACATCTAAGCGTAGCCCACACATCTATAATACGAATAGTCTCCTTGCAGACTGTGATCTCCAATACAAAGACCTCTGCCCCTTCCCCTTCACGCCCTTTCTCGTCCAAAATACCGGTGGTGCGACATCTGACTTCGTCGCGCTCACCTTCATCTCCTCTAAAGCTGGCCCCGCTCCTCACCCTATCAAGGAACTGGTATCATACACGCGCCTCAAGGGTGTTGCTCCAGGGGAAACGAGACAGGTGCAATTGAATTTGACGTTTGGGAACCTGGCGAGGGTGGATCAGAATGGGAATACGGTGCTTTATTCTGGCGAGTATTGTTTGAGAATCGATGTGCCAGAGCAGGATAAGATTTGTTTTGAAGTTAGGGGGAGGGATGCTGTGTTGGATGTTTGGCCGCAGCCGGGTGGAAATGGTACTGCGGGGACGGAGATGAGGAAGAGGATTAGGAAGGGGAGAACTGCTGTTAGACCTTAGAGAGCTTTAGGATAGTGGGCGCCTGTTTCACTTCAATGTCTTTTGAGCTACTGGCGACTGCGGATGTTGAAGTGCTGAAGACCCACAAGAGGGCGAAAGCCTGGGCAAATTTTCTTTTGAAAGGTGCCTTTTAGAAACGAAATTGAAACTCATCAAATTCATTTGTGCATTAATGATAAGGGTTGCAGAAGTTGTAAACTCATTACTGGTTATTTGCATAATTTCCGCCCATTGTTGATTCGGGTGAATTAGGCCACACGTGACTAATATGATTACATTGTGATGTTTTGCGAGTGGATAGCGGTGTGAGACAGCAAGCAACTAGATATAAGTTTTGATAAAGGCGTGAATTCCCTTAAGATGAGTATTGGTATCCTTCGGTAAGTGCATTTTCTCACGTGATATATAATGACTGAATCTCAATTCATTACACGTCAAATCGGAGAGAGTTTAGTACAATTTAGTATCAAATTTACTAATGAATGTAATAGATTCTATAGTTTGCTCTAAATGCGATGAAAGTTGTGATCTTGAGGGGGGAGGGAGGCTCACGTGCACCGTCCGCTTAAGAGCAAAGGGCTTGGCAGGTCTCTACGTCATTAACACCTTTGTAACTGTGTTTTACTCCGCCGTCCCCTTTATGTATCGTCCAAGAATTGCTAGTTTAAGAAATCTCCTCGTTGTGCGGTCTTCTACATTGAGAGCTCTCTGTAATCATCCACTGCGTTCTCTCCCAACCTTACCGCCTTTGTTTTCACCTTTTTATACCAGCGCAATGATGTCAAGTCCATTAAAGCGTAAAGTCACGAATCAAATGTCTGGATCAAGTTCGAAGAAGCACAAGATAACAATCCCGGAGTACCATCTTGCTGAATCGAGACGAGATGAGTCGGGCGAAATTGTATGGCCAGCTCCGAAGGAGCAGATACAAGCAGCCCGTGCCTTTATTCGTGAATGGTAATTTCAACCCTCTCCTTTCATTCTCTGTCATACCCATCCATTTCATTCACTGAATACGACTTGACTGTTCGCAGCGCAAAGTCTCAAAAGCCGACCCTCTTACTCCCAGATAAAGACGCTGATGGTCTCGCCTCCGGCGTAATCCTTCACCACGTGCTAACAGCCCTCGGCCTCCCTGCCTCTCTAATATCGGTCTACTTCCCGCCCAAGGGCACCAACATCCACGACTCCTCCACTCGCACCGCCCTCTCCACCCTCACTCCCTCCTACGTATTTATTCTCGACCAAGGCTCCCGCAAGTCACCAGCTATGACCGACGCTCCACATAGGTGTCTCCTCATCGACCACCATTTCTCCGAAGACGGAGGGTTTCCGGAAGGCGCACAAGTCGCGACTGCACACGATTGTCCGCCTGTGGCAACGAGCTCCCTCCTAACCTACCACATCTGCGCGCCCCTCGCTCTGGAGATTGAGGAGAAGATTGCCTGGATTGCAGCGCTGGGAACACACGGCGACCTGGGCAACTCACTGAAGTGGAAGCCGCCGTTTCCAGATATGAAAGATACGTTCAAACGGCATCCGAAGAAGGCTATCAATGACGCCGTCGCCCTAATCAACGCCCCCCGCCGCTCCGCCGCCTACGACGTGCAATCGGCTTGGGGTTGCTTGATTTCTGCTACGGGGCCTGAATCTATTTTAAAAGATAGTAGGTTGCATGAAGCAAAGGCAGAGATGAGCAGCGAAGTCCAGCGCTGCACGCATACGGCGCCGAAATTCTCCGCCGACGCTACCATCGCTGTCCTCACCATCAATTCTCCAGCCCAAATCCACCCAGTTATTGCGACGCGCTGGGCTGGACATCTGCAGTCAGGAAAGTTGGAGGTTGTGATGTGTGCCAATGAGGGATACTTACCGGGGAAAGTTAACTTTTCTTGCAGAATTGCCAAGGGTGCGAGAGGTAGGGAGGGGACGAACAAAGTCGACATCATCAAGACGCTCGAAAGAATCGTTGAAGGACATACAGAGTTAAGGGAGAGGTTGGGGGAGAACTTTGCGCGTGGGCATAAAGAAGCTAGTGGGGGAATCGTGGGAAAAGAGGAGTGGGAGGAACTTGTGAAGTTGATGGGGATTGGGCAGAATGTTAGGAAGAAGGAAGACAAGGAGTCGCCTAAGAAAAAGGACATTGAGAAAAGTCCCCAGAAAAATACATTAGCGAATTATTTTACTTCGAAAGTGAAGAAAGCGGAGGTGCAAGAAGATGAGCCGGTGAAGATAGAGGTAAAAAAAGGATAAGGTAAAAAGGAGTAAGTTAGATGGATGAGATGAGAAGAGACGAGACCGAAGGAATAAGTTTCCGAATGCATTTTCAATCAAGAAAGCTTTGCGTCATTGAACTTAAAGAAAAATGCTGGCGGTATTGACGCTCTAGGGAGACACTCGTTCTTAGGCCAATGGATGGTTCTCGTGGTCACGTGCCAAGAAACTCTCCGTGAGCTTTTCACCAAAACTCCGATATAACTAAGGCTACATCACATATTCCAAATTCATAACAGGTAGTAGCTCAACTTTGGTACCATGGCGCAAGCCTTGAAAGAAAGGAACACTAAATAACCATACCTTGATGGACAAAGGCCCTCCTCCCCAAAATATAGCTCTAGAAATCTAGCTATGTATACTATCTATAGTAGATATATCTAATAATATTCTCTTTCTATTGGAGGTTGGTGAGAGCTCCTGAGTGGAATTCCCTTTACCGTGCACGTCACCGCAGCTACCTGCTGGCTAATGGATAACGACGACTCGATCGACAGTGTTATGTGATATAAAACTAGGCCAGATCGGGTGTGAGGCCGGAGAAATGTAAGGGGTGGAACTATCACGATTTTTTGGGGGGTGTTGAATATTTGTGCGACGAACAAGATTTGCGCAACTACCAATGCCAGTTATCGCCAGTAGCGCCCAAAGTTGTTTTTGATGGAGGTTGTATTTAGCATGCGGAAGTGCTCACAAATATTGTCTTTGGAACGAATGGATTGATTCTATCTATGATGAAAAGAGCGATGAATATATACATGAGATCATGTGATTAGATGATCTGTTTGGGGAAGGAGCGGAAGCATATAGAAACGTATAGAAGTATATGCAACACGTACATATGTTACTTGGATAGTCTAGCTGATCTACCAGACGATTCAGCATGGCGAGATTGCCACTCCAATAGTTTTATACGCAGAATGTATTATTTCTATCAGGGGTAGTTCCAAGGTATGATGTAAGTGATGATTCTTCTAGAGCTGGTGCGGAGCTCTCTCTTTAAGGAGACCGCTCGCTCTATCCTACTGACTAATCTGCTAAATAATATACAATCTAATCTCTCTGATAAGCTCACGTGCCTATAGCACATTACTATACATGAGCCGTAAGTGTGTGTGGGCTTTGTCCGCAACAATTTCATTGTCGAATCATCGTCAGAACATGGTTTTACATACAATATGAATGCAAAATCAAGCTACGAAGACGTTGAACAAGTACCAAGTGACATGCAAGATTGGGCTGATGTTGAATCCAGAGGGAAACTACCTCTTAGGAGGATAATACACCTCGACGCCTTCAAACAAGGGGCCATTATCTACCTTATTAGTGAGCCCTTGTTCTCTAAGTCGTTAATGCGTTGATAGTTTTCAATAGAGATCACCCATCCCTTGGTTGTGCCAATAAGAGAGACACTCTATAACCTCAACAATCTCAGGCTTGGACCTTCGTCGACGCGGAGCAAGGACGGGGCCAGCCAGAGAGAAGATTTTCTCTGGTTCATCGCTCATACAAGGCATCATGAAAACGTCGAGGGCCATGCGTACCAGCCTGGGTATTGGTTGGAATGGCAATCTCGCTATGCTAGAGTCTTCTAGTAAGTTTGCCAAACTACGTGACGACAATATTACTAAATGTTTCCGCTTCTTCCCTGAGGCCTGTAATCACATGATCTCATGTATATATGTTTGTCACTCCTTTGACTGCAGACATAACAATCAATTCAATTGTTCCAAAAGAAAATATCCATGAGCACTTCTGTTCTGCTAAATACAACCTCCATCACTGGGGTATCTAGCTTGGTTGGGGGTATCGAGCCAGTACAGAACTGGATTGATTAATTCGGATGATGCAATGAGATCTTCAAGGGCCTGTAATATAGAGCTGAGCGGTGAGCAGAGAATTGGGATCCTCAGGCTAGTGAGCGGGACCTGGGGGTATATGCAAGATCTTATACCTCTTCGTCTAGAATATCGTTGACCAAGTCTTCAGCCTGTTGAATCCAGTCACCCTTGCTCTTCCAATTGTTTTTTGGTGGAAGGAGTCCAGAGGACTTGCGGAAGGATTGGTTGAATGATCGGTGGAAGGAGGTGCATTGAGAGTATCGGTAGAGCGAACTGTAGAGGGATTGGATGACAAAGATGCATCGGCAGCAAAGAAGCGCTGAGAGGTGCTGTACGCCCCCCTCTGACGATTTTGAGGCCTCATATTGGCTGCGGGGTGGTGTATTGGCAAAGAGATGGTGCGGTGTATGAAGGAAGCAGAGATACCCAAAGGTAGAAGGAAGGAAGATAGGAAGACTCCCAAGGTCTCCGCAGGCTACAATCCTTGCATGAGATACCCACAGAAGCAGTTAAAACAATCAAGGCCTTCATACACCGCTCGGTAGGGCGGGCGTAGTATTCTATGGGTGTTCATGCGCCGGCCAACACGAGTGCATTACATCAACACCAAAATATTACATCACGGGCCCAATCCGCATACAATTTTTAGCTTCATCTTATCAGAGTAGATCCTGGCGATCGAGTCGTCGATATCGGGGACAGAGATCAGGTGAATATCGATCGGTTAATCGGGACCGACATGTCGAATCGATGAACATCTTTGCCTTCGCGACGACCTCGGCCTTGCCTGTCTCGAACAGCAATTTGACCACGGCCTCGTGGCCTCCATTGGCTGCCAGCCAGAGAGGCGTCAGACCATTACTGTCCTTCGTGGCGACGTCTACCTTGCCTATCTCGAGCAACAGCTTGACCACGGTCTCATCCCCTCCTTTAGCCGCCAGGCTGAGGGGCGTCATACTGCGGTACCAGTCCTTCGCGTTGACCTCAACCTTCTCTGTCTCGAGCAGCAGCTTGACCACGGCCTTGTGGTCTCCCTCCGTTGCCAGCCAGAGCGGCGTCCGACCTTTACTGTCCTGCGCGTTAACATCG